>JADLZL010004584.1:0-2500 GCA_015844335.1 Chrysopogon serrulatus | reverse complement strand
TCACTAGTACACAGAACCTCAATACAGGCAGTTCCAAACGCATTTTTACAGACGTTTTGGGGAGCCGTCTGTGCTGAAGGTGAAAATGGATCCTTTCTATAGGCGGTTGCTTGAAAACTGCCTGCGGTTCACATAAGCAACCGCCACTGGCGGTTCACATGCTATTTCCACAGGCGGTTCTGTTAAGTGAACCGCCTGTGTTATAGTTTTTTCACTCAAATTAATTTGAATTTTCAAATCTGAGCAGCCAGGAAAGTAATTATAGTTTTCCCTCCTCTCCCTCTCTGCCTCTCTCCCTCCTCTCTCTCCCCCTCATCTTCCTCCCTCCTCTCTCCCTCTCTTTCTCTCTTACACTATGATCAATACAAAGACTATTTAATTATAAGAATCTATCAACAGAAAAAAATAATTATATTATACAATTATATACATATATATACCATTAACAATTTAATTACATCATACAATATATACATCAAAGTTATTTTCTGGTGACGATATGATAATAGAATTTACATTCGATATGATTCTAATAATCATTTCAATCAATTTCAGAGCGTTAATATTTCTTAGTGCTCTGAACTCCGGCCTCTATAAGGGGCTATTTGCATGGTGATATTTTCTCTCCGTAGGGAATGATTTCTTTCAAGATGAATGAGCACGCTTTCTCAACAATTGCATATAGAGTTTTCTCGGTGAAGTTTTTTGACTTGGTTTCTTGATACGCCTAAAAAGAAAGTTTATAAACATCATATATATTTTCATGTGTCTACAATATATTTGCATCTTTAACGATATAAATACAGACATAATAATTAGTTGTACCTTATTAGAGTTCTTGATGTACCGTCCATCCATTCTCATGAACTCGCACACATAGAATCCATAGTGCACGGAACCGGCTGGTTGCTTGTGACACTACATAAAGGGCATACAATTATTTACTTGCAACATCGTCTTATGTACTATACATGCATGATATGGATTCATAAATATACGTACCGGCCACTTATGAAATATGTTCAGTGCCTCCCCTTCTTGGACAAGTCATACACTCCACCTCTTAACTTATAGAATCTATAACAACTATGATCTAAAAAAGAATCAGTTAGTAATTCTTAAACTCTCATCGATAAAAGGATGCATGCTAGCTTATGTCGGCTTACCGTTCTAAGATGGTCATGAATTTTGTATATCTTTTAGAATTAAAGTCTGCAGAGTCAAAGACCAGCACCCTTCCGTCCCTATGATAAATATAGAAGCATATCCAGTGGTCGCTACATGATCGAACTAGAATTATTATGCGTGTATATAAACTGATACCTATGCTGATGTATATATATAAACTCATACTTACTTAAAGTTATAAGGGGCAATTACGACTTTCCTGTGTTTGAACTGAAGCATTACATGGCCTATGTAGACGGCGTATTGAGACTCATGTTCCTTCTCCAGTTCTTGCTTTTTTTCACAGCTTTTTCTTTTGATAACCCCTTCAAGAGATCGCTGCCATCACCAATCTAGAAGGTGTGCTCGTTCTCACATATTTTTTTGGGCTAAGGTACCTAGTCCTTTTGCTCTCATTGTTGCTTGTTCCAGGACCGTAAAGCGTCTCGTCTTGATCATATTGCATTCTGCAAGACACAAGTACATGTCAGAAATTCAATCTTAATACAAGTCCATAATAATAAATGATGTTCGTGTTAGTACGAGAGTAAGACTTACAATGCAAAAAGCATTACGAGCTGAATGTCGAGCCGCTTGAGGTTCATCATCAACCGTATGTCCTCGAAAGTAACGAAAGCCGTATCTCGTCCACTTCTGAAAGCCTGTATATTCACTTGAATTGCGTCGATGCCGACAGAAGCTGCTCTCATATACAAGTCATGAAGTCTTTTAATACCAGCCGGAAGCTTTTGAAGTTTTTCCCAACTCAGTAGAGGCCTGCCCGGTATATATGTATTAGGGACGTTTTGATAATCATCCTATGTTAGCTTCCTGATCTCCAATGCTCTGATCTTCGAACCTTTTGCCGACTTCTCCTGCTCAGCTAAGTCCATGATACATGACTTGTGAGTCTGCGCAATCCCTTCCAAAAATTTGACGGTGCCAGCCAGCTTTTTTCTTTGGCTCGTAGGGGAGACCAATTTAGAACCGGAAATTTTCTCGCCTTTAGGTTTTTCTTTTTTGATCTTCTTTGGTGGCGGCGGTGGTGTCCAAGGCGAAGCTTCAACGCCTTGATGCGGTGGGGAAGAAGCAGGCTCATTGAATGATGTAGTTTGTGACGGAGATCCTGTTGGTTTCGGTGTTGACGGTGGGGTTCGAAAAGGATCGGCAGCATGGGGTGACGGTGGGTTAGGAAGAGACTGGATAGATAGGGATGGTGTTGGATCCGGATGATGGTCGAGAGGTGCCGACTCGAAGCCGGGCAGGGCTTCGTGAGGACGGTGGTGGTGGTCGGGTCAACTCGACGCCTTGTCGAGGCCATAGGATGGAATTT
>JADLZL010004583.1:0-10903 GCA_015844335.1 Chrysopogon serrulatus | reverse complement strand
GAGTATGTGTGTATTAGGCCCACTTTGAGGCCCATGTATGAGACTATATGGTCTAGGGTTATGCCTAATAATGAAATTATCGAAAATTCCAACGTGGTATCAAGCTAGGGTTAGGTTTTTCTCCTTCCTCCCTCCCTCCCCGCCGCCACCTTGCCCGGCCGGCGCCGCCGCCATATCGGGCCGGCCGCCTCCTACTCCCTCCAAGCTACTACTCCTTCTCCCCCCTCCCCTTTCTTCCCTCGTAGGCGGCGGTGGCTAGAGCCGCCCAGATCGCCGCCCGAGCCGCCCACCTGGGCGCCGCCGCGCAGGCCTCCAGCCGCCCGGCGCCTTGCTTTTGATGCCCCAGCGCCCAGCGCGGCGCCGGGCGCGCCCAGCGCGGGCCATAGCCAGGCCCGGCACGCAGCGGCCCGGGACGCTGACGCCGACGAGCGCCCGGCGGCCACCAGACGCCCGGCGCCCATCGCAGTAGCTGTCTCGGCTGGCGGCTAGCCGCTTCCACAGACGGCTGGCGGCTGGCCGCTTCGCCAAGAAGCAGCCATGGCGGCCAGCCATCGGCAGAAGCAGCCCTGCAGTGTGCATGCCGCCGCCTCGAGCTGGCACCTCCTTCCTCGCACCTCCCCTACGGCCGCGCGACTCCCACCACGCCGACTCCAACCTCGCCGCCGCCTATCGCTGCCGCCTCGGATTGCTGCCGCGGACGGGAGGCACGCAGCGCGCCGCTGCTCCTCGTGGGAGCGGGAGCGTGACGCTGGCCGACGCCTGCTCACCGTGATCGCCGAGGCGGAGCAGCCTACTGCCGGGCGGCATTCCTTCCACGACGCCGGTGCCACTTCCTCCGGCTCTCCGTGGCCCCTCGCGTCACACACCGCGGTCCTTCGGCACGACTCGGCCGATCCGCTCGTGGCGCAGCCTCCACTACTGTGCCGGGCGGGGGTCCGAACATTCGGAACCTCGTCCCTTTGTCGTCCTCGAGCGGAGTCGCCCTCCTACGCCCAGCATTTGGGATCTCTCCCTCCTCACCCTCCGGCGCTACTCCCTCGACGACCACGTCCTCCTCGACCCCTCGGTTGCGGCCCAGAACCCGGCGTGGTTCCGCCTCGACAGCATCGTCCTGTCCTGGATCGTCGGGACTATCTCCCTCGAGCTCCACGACATCGTCCGCAACGCCCCCGACGCTCGCCGAGCCTGGATGGCACTCGAGGGCCAGTTCCTGGGCAATGCCGAGGCCCGGGCACTTCGTCTCGATGCGAGCTTCCGCAACTTCGTTCAGGGTGACCTCTCCGTCAGCGAGTACTGCCGCCGGATGAAGAACATGGCGGACTCCCTCGGGGACCTTGGCTGGCCCGTGGAGGACCGCATCTTGGTCCTCAACGTCCTCAGGGGCTCGGCCGACCGCCACGGTCACCTCCGCCTCCGTACTCACCCTCGCAGCGCCCTTCCCCACCTTCCTCGAGATCCGGGATGACCTTGCCCCGGAGGAGCTCACTCGGTGTCCCCGCCTCGCCACTGCCTCTACGCCGGGGTCCTCGACCTCCTCGTGCACTCTTGCTGCCCTACCACCGCCGCCGGCTTGCCCGACTCCTCGGCCGCCCTCCCTTCCGTCCCTCCTCCTCCCGGCCGAAGGGGGGGGGGGCCGTGGTGGTCGTCGTCGCGGGTGGCCGTGGGGGGTCGGGGGGTCGTGGGGCCATCAGGCTCCACCGGCTCCACTACCACCACGAGACGCTCCCCGGCCATCCTTCCACAACCCATGGTCGGGCGCATCTCCATGTGGCCCTTTCCAAAGCTCCCGGTGGTGTGCCTCGCCCCGGGCCGCCATGCTCATTGGTGCTCCTCCCGGGTTCCACCCCGGCTCTCCGGCACTCGCCCTGCCTCCCTGGGCTGGAGCCAAAGGGACTTGGCACACTCCTTCAAAGACTATGGGCCTAACACCTCACAGTCGGCCCAGTGGATCGCGGGACTTTCGGGGGCTACCTACCACACCACCCCCAACCCCGGTATACTCGTCCATTCACCCTCCTTCTTCCTCTCACCCTTCGTCCATTATGGTCGCAAATGGTTCGTGTCTTCCTGTCACTTCTGTGGGTGTTACCGGCACTCATGGCTCCTTTCGTCTTCCTGATGTTCTTGTTGCACCGTCGATGGTTCACAACCTTCTTTCCATTCGTCGTTTTACAGCTGACAATTCTTGTTCTGTGGAGTTTGACTCTTCTGGTCTTAATGTGAAGGATTTGGCTTCCCGGCGTCCTCTGCTCCGATGTGATAGCACGGGGCCCCTTTACACTCTTCGCTTCCCCCTGCCTCGCCTTCTTCGCCATCCGATTTGTCATTTGCTTTCGCCCCCCACTACCTCTTCCACTATTTGGCACGGCGCCTCCTCGGCCATCCCGACGTGATGCCCTGCGGCTTCGATCGTAGTTCCGATATTCGATGTACTCGGGCTCACGATGAGCATTTGTGTCATGCGTGCCAACTGGGCCGTCATGTTCGTCTTCCTTTTCATAGTTCTTCTTCTCATGCGGCTCGCATTTTTGATCTTGTACATTGCGGCCTATGGACATCTCCTGTCATCAGCATTTCTGGTTATAAGTACTATCTTGTGATTGTTGATGATTTCTCTCATTATTCGTGGACTTTTACTTTACGTGCCAAGTCGGATGCTTTTTTCTCGCGATTCTCCACTTTTTTTAACTTGGGTGTCCACGCAGTTCGGCCTCACCATCAAGGCCGTCCAAAGGCGACAATGGCCGTGAGTTCGATAACTCCACCTCTCGTGCCTTCTTCCTCTCTCACGGTGTCCGATTGCGCATGTCTTGCCCATATACCTCCTCTCGAACGGCAAGGCTGAGCGTATGATTCGCACCACCAATGACACCGTCGCACCTTTCGCCCAGCGTCACTTCCTGCCGCTGGGGGAGAGTTTACGCACCGCCACCTATCTCCTAAATCGTCTTCCTTCCGCTGCTTGCTCAGCTCCCACACCACACCACGCTCTCTTTGGTACCCCTCCTCGGTACGATCACCTTCGAGTCTTTGGGTGTGCGTGTTACCCTAACACCACAACCACCGCTCCGCACAAGCTGGCTCCCCGATCGATTCTCTGTGTCTTCCTCGGGTACTCCCCGGATCACAAGGGGTACCGATGCTTTGACCTCACCTCTCGTCGGGTCCTTATCTCTCGCCATGTGGTGTTTGATGAGTCCGTCTTCCCCTACTCCACCACCACACCCACCTCCACTCCGGAGTCTGACCTCTCCTTGTTGTTTCCCACTGACACGGTGGTCGAGCCACCTTTACAGTTGTCTCCTGCAGGTACCGCTACCAGCTCGACACCTACCGGTGACTCCTCTAGCCTCGCTCCTGCCCCTGGCATCGACGGCTCCCTTCCGGGCCGGCCCCGTCACATCACGGACGGGTCCCGGGCCGTCGACTTCCGCACCACTGCGCGCTTTGCCAGCCGGCCTTTCGTCTACCAGCGCCGTGCACGGGCAGCGCCCGCCCGCCGCCGCCGCCCGTCTTCGGGGCGGCCCCGTCCACACAGGCGGGTCGGGCCGTCGACTTCCGGCCCGCTGCAGCGCCGCCCGGCCCGGCCTTCGTCTACGGCGCCGTGCAGCCCAGCCCGCCGCCACCACCGGTAGCCTCTTCCAGCGGTCATCACTACACCCAGCTTCTTCCACACCCGGCGGCAGCCTTGCCCGCCGCCCATGACCCGACTGCCGTGTCCGTGGCGGTGGCCACCATCCGCAGCTTCTTCACCCGACACCCGCGTCATATTCACCATATGGTGACACGACCTTGGTACCACCCTGCGACCCGGGCTCTTGCGGCGATGCCGGCGACTCGCGAGGTCTCGGTACCCTCTTCCGTCCGCGAGGGCCTTGTCCAGGCCCTCCCTCACCCGCCCAGCGATGGAAGAGGAGTACGCCTTGACCCTCCCTCGCCAACCCGGACATGGGATCTGGTGCCCGTCCGCCAGGGCTCCAATGTTGTCACCTGCAAGTGGATCTCGACACACAAGCGCCGGGCTGATGGCACTCTCGAGAGGTACAAGGCTCGCTGGGTTCTCCGGGGCTTTACTCGGCCCTGGGTCGACTATGATGAGACTTTCAGCCACGTGGTCAAGCCGGCCACCGTCCGCCGAGGGTGCTCTCCGCTCTCACTCGCTCCCCGCCCGTGCATCGCTTGGGCGTCAAGAATGCTTTTCTCCATGGTCTTCTCACCGAGACGGTGTCGCTACCGTCGGCCGGGCGGGGTTTGTTGATTCTTCTCGCCACGATATGGTCCGCCACTCAACAAGTCTCTCTACGGCCTCAAGCAGGCCCCCCGGGCGTGGAACCATCGGTTTGCTGCTTTTCTCCTGACACTGGGGTTTGTGGAGGCCAAGTCTGACACATCACTGTTTATCTATCACCATGGAGCTGAGACCGCGTACCTGCTGCTCTATGTTGATGATATTGTCCTCACGCCTCCAAAGGAGTCCCTTCTCCGCCGCATCATCACCTCTCTTCAGCCAGAGTTTGCTATGAAGGATCCGGGTGTGCTCCACCACTTCCTTTGGGGTCACCGTTGAGCCCCATCCTGCGCAGGGTTACTTCTTCACCAAATGGGCAGTATACTCTTGATATCCCGGAGCGAAGCCGGGATGACTGACTGCTGCTCCACTCCGGTTGACACACGGGGCAAGTCGTCGATACCGAGGGTCCACCAAAGGATGTATCCCACTGCTTATCGGAGTCTTGCTGGTGCACTTTGTTGTAAAACTGAATCAAAACACAGGTAATTGAACTGCCTGCTGGCAGCTTGGCATAGATGCCGCTTTGTGGTATTGAAGAAGAAACAAAGTTCAACTCACTTTACAATGGAGGAGGGCCTCTGCTTATATAGCAGCTGGCCATAACAAACCCCTAACAAACTCTGACAGATGCTAACTGAAATGATTCCCTAGCAAACTTAGCTATCAAGGAACCTAAATTACTGTCTTAGTAATAAGTAAAAGGTAAATGACTGATACATGGGGTTAGCACTAGGCTAATGCCCCTCAATTCTCCCCCTTAGCCTTGTGCTCCTTGGGGTTGATCAGCTTCAGCCCAATTCTTCTCCTCATCTCTTCAAACTTGGCCTTGCCGAGAGACTTGGTAAGAATGTCAGCGAGCTGATCATTGGTGCAGATGTGCTCGGCCTTGATGCTTCCATCTTCCAGGGCAGCTACGAATGAAGTGATATTTGATCCTTATGTGCTTGCTCCTCTCATGGAAGACTGGATTCTTGGCCAAGGCAAGAGCAGACTTGCTATCCATCTTGAGCTCCACCACTTCTATGTGCTGCCGAGCAGCTCAGCTAGCAGTCTTGAAAGCCACAGCGCCTGAGTAGCAGCAGTAGTGGCAGCAATGTACTCAGCTTCACAAATGGAGAGTGCCACCACCCTTTGCTTGATAGATTGCCCGGCTGACCGGGCAATTGCCGAGGAAGAAGAGGGTTCCACTCGTGCTCTTGCTGTTGTCCATGTCACCGGGCGAGGTCGCCGTCGCGCATGGCCGATGAAGCGGGCTGCGAGCCTTGGTGAAGTGTAGGCCGTGGTCGAGCGTGCCCGGCCGACATAGCGAAGAATGCGCTTGACAGCTCCTTGGTGCTCAACCGTGGGCGCTCCATGAATCTGGCCGACGGCCGACGGCGAAGGCGAGGTCTGGCGAGTGTGCACCAGGTAGCGCAGACTCCCAATGAGGCGACGGTAGTGGGTGGGGTTGACTTCAGCGCCGGTCTTTGTGCCGGTGAGCCTCGGCCGCTCCTCCATTGGAGTGTGAGCGGGGGTTGCACGCCTCCATGCCACCAAGCTCCGGGGATCCTCTTGGCATAATGAGTTTGCCGAAGAGTGATCCCAATGGCATCCTGGTGCACCTCGACGCCGAGATAGAAGGAAAGGAGGCCGAGGTCGCTCATGTCGAAGATCTTCTTCATCTCGAGCCTTGAACGCCTCCACCTCTTCTTCCTTGGCGCCGGTGATGATCAAGTCGTCGGCGTGAGGCGCCGATCGCCAGGACAAGATCACCACCGCCCCGCCTCGTACATTGCAGCCTCATGTGCGCTCTCTGCTGGAAGCCCATTCGCTTCAGCGTCGCGTCCAGCCGCGTTCCATGCCCGCGGAGCTTGCCGGAGACCATACAGCGCCTTGTGAAGACGGTATACTTTTCCTTCTTCTCCGGCGACGGCGTAGCCGGGAGGCTGCTGCACGTACACCTCCTCCTTGAGATCGCCATTGAGGAACGCCGATTTGACGTCCATGTGGTGGACACGCCACCCTTCCTGAGCCGCCCGCCAAAGGAGAACTCGACGGACTCCATCCGCGGCCATTGGAGCGAAGGCGTGCGTCGTAGTCCACCCCTTCTTGCCGGACGAAGCCCGCGCCCACGAGCCTTGCCTTGTGCTTGGTCACCGCGCCCGCGTTCATCCTTCTTGAGCTTGAACACCCATTTCGGGGTGATGGGCCGGTGGCCTGCGGGGAGTGGCACCAGCTCCAGTGCGGTTGCGCTCCCACCGCCTCGAGCTCCCGATTCATCGCCTTCGCCGAGGCGGGATCGTCTTTCGCCTCGGCGAAGGCCGGCTCTCCGGCGTGTGTCGTGAAGCTCGGCGAAGAGGCGGGGAGGCACCCGTGGCGTGGGTTGTTCGCCGAGTATGTTGGACATCGTGCGGTACCGCAGTTGCTCACAGTCGTCGTAGTAAGCGTCGAGGCGGTCTTCATCGTCCTCCGTGCCGAGTGGCGAACTCCACTGGTCGCCCGGCTTCCGCCTGTTTTACAGCGTCTGCGGGGGGAGGCGGGATGTGGCGGAGTCGAAATCGCGGCTTGGTGAGGTCGATTGAGTGGTGGCGGCGTCGATTGGTGGGGTCCAGCCCGGTGCCCAGTGGAGCTCCGCCGTGCTCCCCCCGAGTTGGCGATGCGGCACATCCGTGATGCAGCCGGCGGCGCAGCGCAGCGATGGAGTCCTGCTTGCCGTCGGGAAGTGCCGCGCGCCTCCTCCGGGCCCGCCAATCACCATGAAGTCGACGGTGAAGTCGCTTCCCGCCGCTGCCGAGCTGCCCGCGATCGGAGAGAACCGGCCCCAGCGCCCTTCATCGAAGACGACGCCGCCGCTCACCTCGACCCGCTGCGCCACCGGATCGAATATCCGTGCGCCCTTGGCCCTTCCGGCCGTCGGCGAAGACGCCGGCTTCCCGCGATCATCGAGCTTGCGCAGTGGCGGAGATCCTGACGTAGGCAAGACAAACGAACGCCTTCAGCGGCTTACACCGGCTGCACGCCGTGCCACGCCCGACGGGTCTTGCCCCCGCAGACTCCTTGTCGGCGAAGGACAGGAGATGCACGGCGGTCATCACCGCCTCCCCTTAATCTGGCATCCGCCTCGCCCAGAAGCGTGCGCGGGTGGCGACCACGCCCGGTTCCGCGCCCACCACGCCATATATATATATATATATTCTCACGCGGGCGAAAGGGCGCGCTGGCGGCGTCGCTTGAACACCCTCGCCGGGAGCGCATCGGGCGGTCCGCGACGAAACTTCGTTGCCATTGCCGGGCGCCACCCTTGAGCGCCCGTCGCTCGCTTCGGAGCGCCTTTGACGGCCTTTGACGGCATCCGCGGCGTCCTTCGCTGGCAGCAAAGACCGCCCACATGGTGAAGCGCTGGGCCGCCGTCACCATCAGAGGAAGTAGCGCCGTCGGGCCTCGAGTCGCCGGGCGAAATCGCCCGCAGAGATCGCCGTGGACGAGCTCCACCTCTCCTCCGCTGTACAAGGCAGCGCCCGGGAATGGACGCCGCCGCTCGTGATGATGCAGGTGTCGACTTGCTCGGCAAGTGTTTGATCAGGGCAAGCCGCACACCATCGCTGCCCCGAGCTGGTGCAGCGCCCGGCGTGTGGGTCGAACCGCTGCGTGCCAGCCCAGGGCTTCATCGCCCTTCATCGCGGCGAGGCACACCGGGCGCGTGGGCGCCGAGGTGGAGCACGTAGAGGCGATTGGGCCCGCGGTTCACCTTGACAAGGAGGAGGCGTCCCGCGGCGATCCCATGACGGCACTCCTGGTCGATCTCCACCGACCCGCCTTCATCGAAATGGGCCTGCACTCATGATGGAGTTCTTGCAGAGCCGGGATGAAGTAGACGCCGTGGAGGGCGGTGCTCGCCGTTCTGGCCTTTGGAACACGATGGAGCCGACGCCTTGAATCTCCACCTTGACGCGTCGCCGAACCGCGACCGAGCCGCGCCGACGGAGGTGTCGAGGTCGAGAACAGCCGCGGCTGGCGATCATGTGGTGGGTGGCGCCATTGCCGAGGTACCAGCCGTTGAGCTTCTCTCGCCGGGCTCCCCTGGTCCAGGAACGCCCGGCGCGCGGGTTCGCCAAGTCGAGGTCGGCCTTGGCGCAGACCGCAGTCCTTCCTCGTCGACTCGAGGAAGCCGTGGGCGGCGTAAGAGGGCCGCCTCGCTGCCGCCCACCTCCGACATGCGCTGCTCCACGCGCCGCCCGCCGCGCTCTCCGTAAGGCCGCCTCCCGCCCGATCTCGACGTGGCTCGGGCAGTCCCTTGCCCAGTGACGAGGCGGCCGCGATTGAGACAGTGTTGTCGCGATTGTTGTCGCGTCTCCCGTCGCCGCCGCTTCCTTCCCGCCCCGGCCGCCACCTGTTCGCGCGCTCGGGCTCGTCGCCACCTTCTTGCGCCCGCGTGGCGGCAGCACTAGGTTCGCTGGCCGACGAAGTCAACTTCCGCTGCGTCGGCCTTCTTCTCTTCTCGCGCGCCAACCATCGCTCTTCGAGCATGAGTTTGCCGGCTGTGGAGAGGAGATCGGTCGCAGTTCGCTGCCGAGGTCGCCCACGACCTTGAGCCTCTCCCCTTAGACCTCCTCAATGGTGAGCTCCTCGAAGTCCAGGAATGTCTCGATGGCGATCTTCAGGCAAGGGCGTACTTCTTGGGGGCAGCGCAGAACTTCTCCCACGGCCCGTTCCTCGTCCAGGTCCGTGTCGCCGAGGAGCGCCATCATCTTCCTCAGCGTGGTGAGGCGGAGGGGCGAAGTCCTCGATCTGCTCCCCGGGCGGAAAGCGAGGTCCTCCCACTCCTTGCGCAGCCGGCCCCGGAGCGTGGAGCGGCGGGCGCGTTGACGCCGATGCGCTGCGTGGCGATGGCGTCCCACGCCTCCTTCGGGCCGAATCCTTGTCCGCCAACCAGATCCCCATCTCCGGGCGGTACTCCGATGATGACGCCTCCGCGCCCGATACGGCTGTCGTGGTGCGGAGATCGCCCGAACTTCGACCGCATCCCACACCGGGCGCGCTGCATCTTCCAGCTTCATGAGCGAACTCCACTCGTGGTAGTTCGACTTACAAGACATCGCCACGGCGTTGCTGCGCCCAGAGTCCTTGTAGACCGCTCGACGCGATTCGGCGATCCACGACGGCCCCGACGCCCGCGACGGCGATCCGCGATGGCGATCCGCGACGGCGACGCCCGGACCCGAGACGGCTCCCGCCGGGCGCCCCGCCTCCGCTTCCACCTTCGCGCCTAGCGCGCTGGGCGGCCGCCGTGGCCGCCGCTCGGTTGCCGCTGCCGCCGGGCGCCGCTTCAATCGCTTCGCGCTGCCGCGCCTTCGGCTCAAGGGCTAGCCATTGGCGCGATCGGGCGCCGCTGTGGTTGACGACCACCTTCCCTTTGCCGGAGGCGGCGGCGGCCGCCGCTTCTCGTGACACGCCGCTTGAGGTAGACATGGTTTCTCCTAACCTTGCTTTGATACCAATTGTTGTAAAACTGAATCAAAACACGTAATTGAACTGCCTCGGCGGGCAGCTTGGCATAGATGCCGCTTTGTGGTATTGAAGAAGAAACAAAGTTCAACTCACTTTACAATGGAGGAGGGCCTCTCGCTTATATAGCAGTGGCCATAACAAACCCCTAACAAACTCGGACAGATGCTAACTGAAATGATTCCCTAGCAAACTTAGCTATCAAGGAACCTAAATTACTGTCTTAGTAATAAGTAAAAGGTAAATGACGATACATGGGGTTAGCACTAGGCTAATGCCCCTCACACTTCAGTACCTCACCTTCACCCGGCCGGACATCACCTATGCAGTTCAGCAGTTATGTCTCCATATGCATGATCCCCTGGAGCCTCACCTCACCGCTCTCTCAAGCGTCTTCTTCGCTACCTCCGGGTACTTGTTGACTATGGCTTGCTCCTCCACCGGCGGTCTTCCTCCACCGAGATGGTTGTCTACACGGACGCCGACCCGAGGCGGCTGCCCGGATACTCGGCGCTCCACCTCCGGCTACGCTGTCTTCTTGGGCGGCAATCGGTGTCCCAGTCGCCTAAGCGGCAGCCGGTGGCCTCCCGCCCAAAGGCCGAGGCCGAGTACAGCCTGTCGCCAACGGCGTGGCTGAGGCCTCCCCGGCTCCGGCAGCTCCTTGAGAGCTCCATAGCCCTCTCCACCGGAGCACGTTGGTCTCTTGCGACAACGCCGGTCTTGCGGGTCTACCTCTCCACCAACCCCGCTCAGCACCAACGGACCAAATATGTGGAGATCGACCTTCACTTTGTCCGTGATCGGGTTGCTATCGGCGAGGCGCGGGTCCTCCACGTACCAACCACCTCCCGCCTCGCCGATATCTTCACTAAGGGGCCTCCCAACCTCGGCCTTCACCGAGTTTCGCTCCAGCCTCAACATCACCAAAGTGGCTAGTTGTGTCTATGGGGGGGCTCGTGTGTGTACTTCTTTCATGTCCAGTCTGGAACTCCGCTGCGCCGGTAGTTCAGACTGCGGGGGGTGTTGGAGTATGTGTGTATTAGGCCCATGAGGCTAAGCCCATGAGGCCCATGTATGAGACTATATGGTCTAGGGTTATGCCCAATAATGAAATTATCAGAAATTCCA
>JADLZL010004581.1:0-49293 GCA_015844335.1 Chrysopogon serrulatus | reverse complement strand
ACAATTATATTATTACTATTTTCGAATGCGTATTGTTCGGCGCTTGTTTATATAGACGCCAAGACCTATAATTTATATAATTGATAAAGATTACATATAAATATACTATATAACACTATTTATATATTATACATGTCTATAGGTCCATAATATAATATTTACACATATCCATCACGGATAAAGTATTTACAACTTAATTGTTCTCCCGCCACTCAAGCGTCGTACAAATGATCATCTTGGTTTGGTTTCATTGGCTCGTCGAGTTGAAGTAGTACTCGCCGACGGGATTCGGGACTTGGTCGTTAAGAAACCCCCGCGATTGTCTCCCCGAATTCCTTTTAGACGGACTTCATCCAACACCTTCGCCTCAACCACGTCTCCTGCAGGTAGACATTAAAGAAAAAAAAGTTAGAGGTATGAATAAGATTTATTAACTAGCAACAAATAAATGAAATGAACTTATTATATATACATGTTACATACTTTTGCGTGCTCAAGATTTGTTCTTTTTTTTTCATAGACCGTCGAAATTCCCTTCATAGTAGCCACACAAATTTCGCCTGGTACCTCCACCGAAGTAGGATAGGCTTTGAAAGTGGCCCCTTCAAATCTGACGGTGTTCTTTTTGCGAAGCCAGCCCAAACCCTAGCAATAAAACGATCATTATTAATTATCTATTACCGAGTTAAAGAGCTGAAATTAATATTTAGAGATCGAAGTTACCCTTGGATAATATCTATCATTTCTTGGTAATCTTCCGGTGGTTTTCTCAACGAGTCATAGATTTGCAAATGACATTGCCGGAGATCAGTCACAATTAGTATCCAATGATAGCCGCATTTGTATGTAGGCAAAATAATTATATATCTTCATCTTGATCGATTAATTGGTTTAATAGAATGTACACACGATAACGATACTTACTTAAAGTTATAGGGAAAGAGTATATATCTTTTATCCTTTTGATTGATCAAGTATCTCCGTAGATTTCTCTCCGTTTGAACTCTCCATAAGGCATACGGAGTCTTGGGGTCTTTGAATACAACATAAGGATCTACAAATCCAATCTCCTTGTCATTTCTAGCTCGGGGTCCCTCATCATATTTCTGCATATGTATAGCCGGTTTTACGTAATTAGTTATACATATACATGATAAGTTCTGATGACATTATTAAAAGAAAGAATTACTTACGCATGAGCGGTGATTAGAGCTTTGTCCGGAGGCGTCCATATGGCATAGGCCGGTGTAGCTCATTAAATTGAACATAAATAATATCATCACCACGAAAGTAATGATGGTTTCTAATTCGGGACGCAGATATAGTCATCTCGCTCTTACGCCACACGCCGCAAGGTACCACCGGTTTAGCAAGTACATCTGCGTGCCAAGTTTCTTTGAGGGCCGCGGGGTTGAATAGACTCTTGCCATATTCATATGTCTTACGCCAATGATCAATTTCTTTTGCACTTTCAATTGCTGCCCCAGCTATCATTTGGGATAAGGTAAGACCGGTGTCCGCAAAAAAAATTTCAAGATCCTCATAGTTCAAACACAGGAGGTATCTGGCGGTCTAGCACGTCGATGTTTGAACCATATTCATTCCCAACGACTAGCGGGGGCACCGATTCCTTTGATTGTTCCCCGAGCCGTGCTACACCCTTGCGTGCTCTTTTCTCTTTCTTCTTCTCTTCTTCTAGGGATTTGGTTAGAGTGCGATCATAGTCGGATAAAGATGATGATTCTTTTTACGAAGCCGCACGCCTCTTTTTTGTTGAGCCTCAACCCTTTGCCGTAGATGTTCGGCTTTAGTAAGAGGTAGGGCTTCTCGGGGTTTCGCTTGGATTCTCTTTCATCCCGAAGTCTCTTGAAGAAACTGTCCACACATCGACTTTACCGAAGCATCTATTTCTGCAGCCAGCTCTTCTCATAGGACAGCTTCTTAGGAATGACGGGTTGTTTCTTTTCGGAGGCTTTCTTTTTTTTTGGGCGGCGGGGCGGCCGACACATTTGATCGTGTGGTCGGCCTCTTCTTCAATGGTGGGTCCACCGGTTTTGGCGCGCTGGAGCCACGTGTGGAGGCGATGGGGCGGCCGGTGGGGGGTTGGAGCCCGGCGTGGAGGCGAAGGGCAGCCGGTGTCGGTGTTGGAGCCCGAGGAGGCGGCGTTTTCAGCCCGAGGAGGCGGCGTTGGGCCCGAGGTGGCGGGGTTGAAGCCCAGGAGGCGGCGTTGGGCCCGAGGTGGTGGTGTTGGGCCCGAGGTGGTGGCGTTGGAGCCCGAGGAAGCGGCGTTGCGGCCCGAGGCGATGCGCCGTGTCTTACCTTGCACCTCGTCATCACCCGCGGCACTATGACATGTTGGTGACCACCGTGAAACCAAAGAGGTATATGAGTAAACCGCTAACTAAGGGAATGCAAAATAAAGTTAGTGAATAAATGTATCGTCAAGTTTCATCCGCACCTAGGGTTAGGTTCATGACGAGGAGGTGGTGGTAGACTACTAGGTGATGCCCCGGGAATAATGATGTAGCGCTTGCGCCAACAAATGAAAGCCTTCTCTGCTTGTCCTAGAGTCTTCTCTTCGTCACCTCCTTCAATCTCAAAATTTTGCACATTTTTGAAGCCTTTGACAACTCTATCCACCGAGACACTAGCATATCCAATTTGGAACTATCGCCCCATGGATTCTTGGTGTCTTCGTAGGGTCGATATGAGTTACAACACCGGCAGCAACCATGATTTGTGGCAGCCCCACGTGGAATATGCAGCTCACATGTTGTCTTAGCTTCGATGGCGTCATCCACCGGAAAGCGCAGCCCCGTCGTCTTGAATAGTTGGCACCTCCGTGGAAGCGCAACCGCTTTTCAACCGGCCGGGGGCTAATGTTGACTCCAGGCTCGATGCGGTTTGCCTTTGCATAGAACTTACTTTGCTTCACCGCACTTGCCTTTTGATTTCCTCGTTCATTCTCTCTTCAAGTGCTTTCTCTCATTTGTATCGCTTCACGAGCCGCCGCGTGACTCCATCACCATTGCCTCCAACCTACGCAATCGCTCTGCCTCCTCTTCGTTCTTTCTTTGGCGGCTTCTATAAGTGGGTCTATCTTTAGGGAAGCCATGCTCCCACGATATCTCCCCATAGCCTCTTGTTCGCCCACCGTGTTCGGCGGTCTCCGGGCGTATGTCGGCTCATCCTTCTCTCTATTTGGTGCCGGGTGCCACTTTTAACTAATCCTCGGGCATAGGCCATTCTCTATCCCCACTCTCTGCGGCTTCTCGCCGTACACTACCTTTTCGGTCTCTAGGTCTAGGGGTTCCCCTATGACCGAAGAACCAATACTTGGCCTTTCGAGGCCGGTCGATAATTCTGGTTCCATCCCCTTGTCAACAATCTCCTGTTCCGGCTTACGCCACTTGGGAATAGCGGTCAGGTAGCCACCTCGAACCCAAGTGATGGTGGTATTGCTTGTGTCTAGCATTTTCCTAATTACGGATCATCCGTGCACGACCCTCATCGAGTTCTTGAAGCTGCATGCGAACTCATCCCAAAAAGGCCTCAACTTGACATAGGCCTTGTTGGTGAAATCCGGTGTCCGGTTATGTGCAACAAAAGTCTTGTGCAGTTTCTTCTTCCAAGCCTAAAATTGTTTGGCCATCTTACGCATAGCCCGATTTGAACCTTCTCCTTCAAAGCTTCATCCACGTATCGGCGTGAAATGTTGAAGGATATCTAGCCAAAGCAATTCCTTGTCACGATCTGAGACAAAACTAATATTAGGGTCATCTTTCCGTTGCCTCCATTCTCGAGCACTGATCGGGAGCTGTCCCTTACAAGGTACCCACAGTGGGCAACAAATTTCTTTGAATTTTCCCCAAGTACTTGGCACATACCCTCGTCAAATTCCGGCCAGAATGTACCCAGGCCCTCCAACGGCTTCTTCGGGCCTCGCACTTTTCTACTACTCCCGGAAGCTGTCGCCGATCCAGAGGGCTATACACAAACAAGTATAAATATATTAATACAAAAGCCATTCATTTTAATCTCATGTATATACATATGTACTAGATTGTAGATAGACCTCATCGGGATTGTCTCCCCACAAGTTCTTCATAATCGGTAAATCTTGACTCCCATCATCTTCGCCTTGGGGATTTGGATTGGCGCCGCTGTTGATTAGGTCCATCATTGCATCATCCATGTTGTCATTCGGATCGGCCATTTCTGCAAATTGGATCAAGTGTTAAAAATTACTTGACATAATAAAGTTAATTATACTATAAGTTACCATGAATAAAGTTAATTATATTATAAGTTATACTAATAATGTGGTGTCAAGTTACTAAACATAATTACATTATAAGTTACCATTAATAAAGTTAATTATATTATAAGTTACTTATAGTAATGAAGTTACTATCACATGACATAATGAAGTCGTCGTGTCTTGTTCGTCCGATCGTCGCTAAGTCACGGGCATAATGAAGTTACTATCACATGACATAATGAAGTTACTATCACATGACATAATGAAGTTACTATCACATGACATAATGAAGTTAGTATGCATTAAATATTAGAAGACTTTATTAATAAGTACCATTAATATTAGAAGACTTTATTAATAAGTACCATTAATATTACAAGACTTTATTAATATATTACATAATTGAGTAAGGTGTTTAATTATATTAAAAGTTACTTGACATCATATATATAAGTCGCTAAGTCATCGCTAAGTAGCTAGATCGTCGCTAAGTAGCTACGTCGTCGTGTCTTGTTCGTTAGGTCGTCGCGCTAGGTCGTTAGGTGTCTTGTTTAGATCCGTTAAATCGCTAGGTCGTAGTCACTAGGTCGTAAACTTGGTCGTCACTAGGTTCGTCCGGTTAGTCGCGGTCGTCGTTAAAATTCTAAATCGGTCGTGTTCGCTGGTTCGTCGCTTGGCGGTTAGTCCGATCGTCCTAGGTAAATAAATAAACGGCGTCGTCGCTAAGTCATCGATTGATCATCGCTGAAGTCGTTAGGGTTTGAATAAAATTACGGCCGTTAACGTTAAATTGCTCTCTTTCTCGCGCCAAGTCACCATGCAGATGCTCTCGGCTCCGATGGCCAGCCACAACACACATACAACACGGCGTTGTCGCGGCTCGGCCCGTCCACAAACACACATCCAGCGGCTCGGCGGCCGGCGCCCAACACACACTTTAACACATGCTCACCGTCTTGCGCGTGAAGGATAGAAAGGCGGCGCTCCTGCTCGGCCGGGTGAAGATGGCGAGGCGGCGCTCCTGCTCGGCCGGAGTGAAGACGGTGAGGCGGCGCTCAGCTCTGGCCCGGCCCGGAGGCCGGCGGCGGCAACGTCCACGGCCGGAGAAGGAGGGGGGCGGCCGGAGAAAAGGCCGGCGGGCCTCTGGCCGGAAGTTGAAGGGGCGGCGCGGGGAGGCCGGGCGGCCGGCGGGCTCCCGGGCGCGGCGCGGCGCGCGCTCGCGGGAGGCGGCGGGCACCTCTCTGGCCGGCCTGCGGGGAGGGGACAGGCGCCGCGGCCGGGTGGGACGGGACGGGGGAGGAGGAGGCGGCGGCGCCTCGGCGCGGGGGAGCGGGACGGCGGGAGAGAAGGACCCGAGAGCGGCGTGGCTGGCCTTCCGGGAAGGTCGGAGCGCGGGCGCGCGGATGCCCTGCAGCGCGGGCGCTCGGGGCGGAGGAGGCAGCGGCTGGAGGCGGCGCGAGGCGGCCCGAGACAGCGGCGGGGGTGACGGCTAGGGCTACGTGGTTGACGGGATGGATCGGAGGAGGAAGACGGCCCGGCCTTAAATATCTGTGGGACCTTTAGTCCCTAGTGCCTTACCGGGACTAAAAATACTTTAGTCCCTAAGCGGTGGAATGCACCGGGACTAAAGATCGAACCTTTAGTCCCGGTTGGTATCACGGCGGGGACTAAAGGTGGGAAAGCTTTAGCCCTAAGGTGTTACCAACCGGGACTAAAGGTTTTTCACCCGCCTGTTTATACATAAGATTATTTGTTTATCTATGCTATTTCTAAATAGATTATTTTTGATAAATGCATAGTAAATAAAATAATGAGTATTAATTTCTTAAAAATAACAGTTCTATTTTATTTTATGTAATTACTTATTTAGAAAATTGAGAGCATAAAATCTTTTCATCCTTTCTAATAGTAAACATAAATATTAAAAATAATTAGTATTTTGTTAATGCAAAAATGTTTAACTTAATTAAAATACTTTAAACGGGTTGTTTTCAATAGAAAATTTGTTTTTGCATTATTTTAACGTAAATTTTGTTCATGTATAACTATTTATCTCTAAAATCGTGATCTACGCGATATTCACCATTATATCAAGATATTTTTCAACCCGGCTGTTTATATTAGATTATATTTGTTTATCTATGCTATTTCTAAAAAGATTATTTTTGATAAATGTATAGTAAATAAAATAATGAGTATTAATTTCTTAAAAAATAACAGTTCTATTTTATTTTATGTAATTACTTATTTAGAAAATTGGGAGCATAAAATCTTTTCATCCCTTAAGTTGTTTTCAATAGAAAATTTGTTTTTGCATTATTTTTTTCCAATGCACATGCTTATATAGCAACAAATACTTCAAGTCATTTCCTTATTTAAAATGATATAAACAACTAATATAAACATCTTAAGTTATAATTGTCACATACACACACTCTAAAACACACTATTTATTAGGCAGACACAGTAGTGATCTTCTTTTTTTTGACGTATGTTCCTTGGTCATGATCTTGACGTAACCATGGAGTGTCCTCGGCATTTATCATGATGCTCGGATCTTTGGTCACATTGAAAGGCATGATTCGGTCATCCCTTTCATAATCTTACGAATATCGACTTGTCCTCAATTCCCACAATGTTTCTTTTCCCGAGAGCACTATATGGCGTTTTGGCTCATTCGTTGATTTGTTGTCATTTTCCCTCTCTTTTGTTTTGTAGACATGTCTTTCACATAGAACACCCGATTCACATCGGCAGATGGGGACGAATGGTTCACCTTTGTAACCAACATTGTTGAGGTCCACTTTTGTCATTCCATAGTCTTTGTCAATCTGTTACCCCGCCTCCGGTATTCTTGACCCATTAGCACGGAACAAAGGGACTTTAAAATTAGGTGCGTAGTCTAGTTCCCAAATCTCCTCTATGCGGCCATAATATGTTTGTCTGTTTCCATTCGGGTCGGTGGCGTCTACGCGAACCCCACTGTTTTGGTTCGTGCTTTTTTATCTTGGCCTAGTGTGTAAAATGTATTTCCATTTATCTCGTACCCATTGTGCGTGAGGATATGCCATGATGGTTGCCTAGCCAACAAATATAGTTGCTCATCAATCTGGTCATTACCCAGACATTCCTTTCGTAACCAATCACTGAAAGTGTCCATGTGCTGATGCATAAGCCAAGCTTCATTCTTCTCTGGGAACTGGGATCGTAGAAAGTCCTTGTGTTTCCTGACATACGGCTCCACCACGAATGAGTTTTGAAGAACTGTGTAGTGTGTGTAACAACCCGGATTTTTTCGAGAAGCCAAAAATGCGAACTTTCAAAATTTTTCTTGCAAACATGTGAACCATATAGTTGCCAGGTCGAACCTAGGTTAAACACGGGAGAATATTGCTAGTGAAACGTCGCATACATATAGATTGATTGTAGGAACTTGCTCCATTTCTCGAGTCGGTTTTAATTCCGTATTTATTCGAAGTTTGGAGAGCACAAGCCATAGCAAAATTCCTCTCAACTATTCATCAACTACCTTTCAATTCACCTTTAAGTTCATCTCCCTTTTTCTTATGGAAATTCCATCACCAACTCCTTAGAAAGGACATATAATCAAATAGGGAAATAGTAGAAGAGTGTATGCTTTAGAATATAGAAAAATAGAAAAGGGAAAAGCCCTTCCACCTTAACCAGCCCGACCGGCCCACCTTTCCCCCCTCCCTCTTCCATTCTTGCGGTTTTGCGCCCGAGAGCCAAGTTAGCCCAACCCACTTCCCTTTCCCTTGCCGGAAATGCAGAGCACCGGAGCCCAATCGCGAAGCCCACCCCGCCGCTGCCGCCGCCCCCACCTGGAACCTAGTGGGAGCAAGGCTCCCGGCCCGCCCCGCCGCCACCGCCACGCCACAACACGCAGCGCCGCGCCACCTCGGCGCCCCGGCGCCTTTTTCCTCGACTTCCGTGCCGTCGGATGCACGCGGCGCCAGGATCTACGGGTGTGGGGCTGCGACCAGCGGTCGGGCTTCGGTGGGCGGCCCACTGGGCCTAGCATCCTCTGGGAAACGTCGCGTCGCGCGGTCCAGCTCCCGGCGGATAACCACGGAGCGGCGCGGGGCGGTTTCCCACGGAAGGAAGGCGCAGCGGCAGCGCGCTGCGCGCCGACACTACATCACCGAATCCAATTAAAGACCGGGCATGGCCTTTCAGTCACACTCTTTGCCTTCCTCTCGGCGCCTCATGAACCCCACTGCCTCTTCGCCTTCCTCTGCACAACCAACCTTTCTCTCCCACATCACCGGCGCTCCCAATCCGAAAACTAGATCCGAAATGGCCGGCGGCAGGGGCAAAAGCGTGGCTCCGCGCGGCGGCGGTGGCGCGTCGGTCCGGGGCGGAGATCCGGGCGCGAGGGGTCCGCCCAACGCGGAAATGGGTGGGCTACGTCGACCTGCACGCAGGCGGTCCTCGGCGAGCTCGTCCACGACGTCTTTGCCCGACGAGCGGCTGGCGCCCCGCCCACCGGGGAGTCATTCCCCACCCCGGCGAACGACAACGAGCTCGTTGTGTTTGCGGATTATTTCCGCCCAGCGGGTTCGGGCTGCCGGCGCACCCTTCCTCCGGAAGCTCCTTGCCTACTACAAGATCCGCCTCATTCATCTCCACCCCAATTCCATTCTTCATCTTTCTTTTTTCATCCATTTTTTGCGAGGCTTTTCTCGGCATTCCTCCCCACTTCAATCTCTTTCGCCATCTCTTACGCCTTCGGGCGTTCTTTGAGCCGGCTCACCCAAGGTAGTCGGTGGCCTCTATCTCGTCTTCGAGGCGGGATGAGGAACCAGTACCTTGGGCTGCCCCTCGGCTCTTCCATCAAGGGGTGGAACACCCAATGGTTCGTCATCGGCAACCCCGCTCCACGGATCTCAATGAGGTGAACGAGTGGTGGAGCGTCAACGCCAACCGGTCCGGCGGCCGTCATGCTGCCGACATGGTGCGGGTAGAGGAGCTGCTCGGCATCATCCGCCCCATGAACGGCGGGGGGTGGCGGTGGCTATCGGCTTACGTCTTTGCGGCGCATCGACCATGCAAGGAAGCGCGAGCACCCGTGGTACAGTACTCGGGGGATAATGACCCGACAGCGTGAGGCGCCGAGGCAATCTCTAAGGAGGTTCTCTTTCGGCTCTCACGCCGTTTTTAAATCGGAGGTACCCGGTGAGGAGCTCGGGTATGCGAAGCCCTACGGCTGGGCAATCCGCGACCGGCGGTGAGTTTACTGCTTTGTTATAGTATTATGTGTGTGATTGGCCGACTGCTCAAGCCGCCGTTTATGCAGAGATCGAGCCGTTTATGTGTCGGATGTGCCCGACGACACCTGGCCGGCCCAGGTGTAGACCGGCGGCGATCAATGGAGAAATCCGCAAGATTGCGGAGGACCTTGCTGAACGAGGGGCGGCCGAGAAGGCGAGTCCCAAGCGCGTCGAGCCAAGGGCCCATCGGCGAAGGGTGGCTCGGAGGAGCGCCTTCGCCCGGAGGCGCAAGAAGGAGACCGTGCCCCCTCGCCTCGTGCATTCGAATCGGCGAGGAGGGGGCGGGGGGGAAAGCCGTCATCCTCTCGGATGACGAAGACCGGAGGACACGGAGGCGTTGGATGAACGCGTCCAGCGTCGGTCGGCGTCGAAGGCTGGCGACTCTGCGCGGCCGGTGTTTGAAAAATGCCGACCCGGGGGCGCCGCCAAAGGCGGCGGCGGCCATCGGTGCCGCCCGACCCGACCGGCCGAGGCGGGCAGCTCTGGAAGGCCCCGGCGTTTCCACGCCAGCGGCACCGCCCGATCCGACTGTAAGTACCAACTCGTTTCTTTTTGTTCTGGTGTTGTCGGGTTTGGCTTAGGAGTGTTGCATCGCGGTGATCCGTGGAGGAAGATCCCGGCCGTGCGGGAGAGGATGACACTGGTCATCGAAGACAGCCCCACCCCGTGCGGCCGATGCGGGGTGATTAGCGACCCGGCCATCTGGGGCTGGTGGGGGCTCGATCCCCAGCCACCCGGGCGCGCGAGGCTGCGACCTTTGTTCGCGGCCGGCCGGCGGGGAGGCGCTCGGCGGCCTGCTCGAGTGCCCGTCCCGCCGTCCGCCCGGCAAAGGTGGCGCCACGGCGGAGGCCGGTGGCCGGCGAGCCCGAGCCGGAGGAGGTGGTGCGGGAAGTGCCTGCGCCAGCGAGCGCGGCGGCTTTGCCGCACGTTCTACATCGACCCCGGGGTGAGCGGGTGGAGGTGGTGGGCGACGAGATCGCCGTCGGTGAATACCAGAATCGGCGTCCGATCTCGAGGCTGCTCAGCCGCCGAGCTCTGGTAAGTAATCATATTGTCTGTTTGATAGTGTTGCAGAGCTTATGTCGAATATGCATGTAGGGGCTGGCCCGTGCCGGCGAGGCGCGGGCGGCTGCTGGAAGCAGTCGGTGGCCGCCTACGAGGAAGATGAAGGCCGACAACGGCGGCCTGGCGTGAAGACCAGCTTGGCGGGTCGGTCGGCCTGCTCGGCGCAATCGAAGGCCGTTCGAGAGGGCGGCGACCGACTGCCGGCCGGCGCAGTGGAAAGAAGGCTGGAGGCGTGAAACGCTCGGCTCGTGGAAGCGGCCGCTGCCAGGCGATCGGCCTTGCGCGGCCTTGGCAAACACTTTGGCGCGGGTGACCGGTATGTTTTTCCCTACCTTCCTTTCGGCGCTCTTGTGTATTCTGTGGCGACTTGTGTTCGGCTGCGGCTCTTGAAGGCGGCTGCGGCGATCTCAGCGGCTTCGTAGAGGAGCTAACCCGTGAGGCGGCCAAGGCTACCCAGTCGGCGGAGGCAGCCCGGTCCGAGGCACAGCGTAAGTGTCGTTACCTTTTGCTGTATTTGCCTGATCGGGCTTGTCGGGTTCTTACCATTTGTTCTGCAGTTGTGCGGGGAGAACGCGACGGCGGCGCAGGCGGACTTGAAAGCGGCGTCTTGCGGCCGGCTGGGCGGATGGAAGACACCATCGTCCTCGACCCCGCTGCTGAATCTCGTCGATCCAGACGGAGGGGGCTACGACCGGGGCGTGCTCGGGGAACGCTACCCTTCGGTCTCGCGTTTCCTGGTGCGGTGCCAGACCGTCCTACAACAAACACGGATGTTTGTTCATGGAGCGGCCTTCTTATTTAGCTTTTTGCCGCATCTTGGCTGGCTCTGGTCCGGTCGCACTATCCCAGGGTGGAGTTGTCCCGGGTCGAGGCGGGTTTTGCGGACCACGTCGGTTGCCGGCCAGGGAAAGCTGGCGCCGAGTCCTCCGATGCCCGCCGTCAAGGTAGTAGAGGACTGGACTGTTCGGCGTCTTTGAGGCGGATCGCCCTAGTTAGGATTAACTTTATGTATTGCGCTTGGGGCGCTGCGTAAATGATGTTAATATCACTTTTGTTGTATATGTAATTTGTTTGCCGTGATGCCTGCGGTGTGTGACTTTGTCGTCTTGCCGGATCGGCCCAAGTTTCCTAGTATCTCATAGCGCTAAGGGTATGTTCCTTGTATTGCGCGTAGAGGGGTACCGGGGCCCCCGGGAACCGCTGGCCCCCTTCCATAACGCAGCGCCCAGGGGCTGCTAGCACGTGTAGGTTTGGACCCGATGTGAGGGGTTGCTCCGATCGGTTTGAGTTAAAGTGCGTCTTGGCGGTCTTATTGGCGCATAGTGCGTGGATAGCACATGTGAAAAATGAATGCACGAGGAGAAAAAGAGACAAGACAAAAAAAGACATCAAATCATATATATATTTAGATTACAAAGGGAAACAGTACATATCTTTATTCATCTTGACTTATCGGGCGTAAAAACGTATTAGGTGCTCGGCGTGCCGAGTTTGGGATATCGCGCCCGTCGACTCCACCGGCCCTATAGGACCACGGTCGGGTGACCTCCTTGGCGATGAAGGGACCATCCCGGGGGGAGGAGAGCTTATGCATGCTGCGGGAGCTCGTGCGGCGGCGTAAGACCCGGTCGCCGACCGCGAAGGGGCGCTCCCGGACGTTGCGGTCGTAATAGCGACGGGCGCCCTCTAGGTACTTTGCCCTATCGGATGCGAGGCGGCTAGGCGCTCTTCTTCTGCTTGCGATCGGCGTCGTCGGCGGCAGTCGGAGATTTCCTCGGAGTAGTTTTCCACTCTTGGTGAGCGGAAGGCGGCGTCCTCGGGCAAGACGGCTTCCGACCCGTATACCATGTAGTAGGGGGAAACCCTGTACTCGGCGGTGCGCGTGCGCGATCCCAGGCTGGCGGTGGAAGTTCCTTCAGCCACCTTCCGGGTGCTTGTCGTCCTTACGGTACGGGCGCTTTTAAGTGCGTCGGGATCATTCCGTTTTTGGCGCTCGGCCTGGCCGTTGGCACGTGGGTGCGCAATGAGACATATTTGACCAAGATGGAGCGCTCTTCACAAAACTCCCGAAACTTCGTTTCCCGTGAAGTTTGACCCGAGGTCGGTGATGATCTTGTTCGGGATGCCAAAGCGGTGAACGATTTCCTCAAAGAACTCGGCGGCCTTCTTGCTTGTCGAGTGGCGAGTGGTTTGTACTCAATCCACTTGGAGAACTTGTCGATGGCGACCGATGCGTATTTAAAATTGCCCGTGCGGCTGCGAAGGGGCCGATGCGGTCGAGTCCCCAGAGCTGCGAACGGCCGGTGACGGGATCGTCATTAGGCGTGGGCCGGCATGTGAGGCTGCTTGGCGGCGGCATCCCTCGCAATGTCGTACCAGTGTTACTGCGTCGGCTACGGCGGTCGGCCCGATAAAATCCAGCTCGGAAGGCTCTGCCGACCGGGTTCCGAGGCGCAATGGCTTCCACAGAGTCCGGCATGTATTTCTTTTAGTATCTTCAAGCCTTGGGCTGCGAGAACGCACTTTTGCGAACGTTAGCGTTGGCGTTTCTCGCATCAGCGAGCCCTCTACCAGGGCGTAGTGCTTGCTCCGCCGTATCAAACGCTCTGTCTCGGTTTTGTCGGCCGGGACCTCGAGTTGGTGAGGTATCATCGATAAGCGGGGAGCGCCCGATCTTCGGCGTCGTGGCCTTGGCGAGTGCGACTGCCTTCTCCACGCGATGGTCGGGTTGGGCGCCGCTCCGTCTTGGCCGATAGATGGTGTCGAGGAGGTCGTGCGCAAATACGCTGGCGGAATGGCTGCTCGTGTAGAGCCTAACTTGGAGAGCCGATCGGCCTCGAGTTTTCTTCGAGCGATGTGGTGGAACTCAATGCCGTAGAATTTGTTCTCGAGTTTCCGGATTTCCGGCGGTAGGCGTCCATTTTCTCGTTGGTGCAAGACCGGTCTTTGTTTGCACAGTTGGCGACCCGGCGCCGAGTCGCCGAAGATTTCGGGCGTTTGATCCCCGAGGGGATATAGCAATCTTGATGCCGTGAATGGCGGCTTCGTACTCGGCGGCGTTGTTAGATGCCTTGAAATGTATTCTCAAGGCGTATCGGAGTTCCTCGCCCCGCTTGGAGATACAAGTGCGACCCACACCCAGCACCGCTCACATTTAGCGCACCGTCAAAGTACATCTTCCAGTCTTTGGGGGGTGCTCGGGTGGGGCCCAGTTCACACATGTCCGTCCCACTCGGCGATGAAGTCGGCGGCGCAGGGAACTTTATCGTCTGGCGGCTCGCGTATTCGACGGTGTATGCGCCGATTTCAAGCGCCCATTTGGCGACTCTCCCGTCGACCTCCTTGTTCTTTATGATGTCGCCCGATCGGGTAATGGGACACCACCGTCACCTTGTGAGGCTGGAAATAGTGATTTACTTTTGCGTGATGTCGGTGGGGCCGGCGTAGATGAGCTTTTGTATTTGCGGGTAATGAGTTTTTGGACTCGTTCGGGACCTCGCTTATGTAGTAGACCGGGCGCTGCACCTTGAATGCATGCCCGGGTTCGTCCACCTTCGGCGACGACCGCCGTGGAGACCACCCGGTTCGTTCTTTGCGATGTAAAGGAGGAGATCCTCGCCGGGAGTAGCGGAGCCGTTAAGACAGGGGTGTCGTCAAGAAGACCTTGAGCTCCTTGAATGCCTCGTCGGCCTCTGGAGTCCAAACAAACTTGTCGGACGCTCGGAGTAAAGCGGAAGAAAGGCATGGCCCTCTCTCCTAGCTTGGAGATGTACCGACTTAGGGCTGCCAAGCAGCCGGCGAGCTTCTGTACTTCCTTGATATTGGTTGGCGGCAACATTTTGGTTATGGCCGACACCTTCTCGGGGTTTGGTTCGATACCGTGGCTGCTGACCGTATTCCCGAGCGGGATCCCCGAGGAAGCTCGAAAATGCACTTGTTTGGATTGAGTTTCCATCGATACACTCGGAGACTTTTGAATGTTTGGTCAAGGTCGGCGATTAAGCTATCGGCGGTTTTAGATTTTACCACAACGTCGTCGGCGTAGGCCTCGGCGTTGACGCCTATCGATCCTTCGGGCATGCTTGAATTGTCCGGCTGGTACGTCGCCCCAAAGATTCTTTAGGCCGAAGGACATCGTCGTGTAGCAATAGGCGCCGAATGGAGTTATGAAGGCCATCTTGACCTGGTCGGACTCCTTTAGGGCGATCTGGTGATACCCGGAATAGCGATCCAAGAAACGAGAGGAGTTCGCGGCCGGTGGTGGAATCTACGACCTCGTCGATGCGAGGGAGAGTGAACGGGTCTTTAGGGCGGTGTTTGTTAAGATCGGTGTAATCAACGCACATTCGCCATTCTTTATTGCTTTTTTGCGGACGAGGACCTGGGTTTGCCGGCCACTCGGCGTGATACACTTCTTTGATAAAACCGGCTAAGAGCCGGTTGATTTCTACCTAATAGCCTCTTTCTTGTCCGTAGCGAATCGGCGGAGCTTCCGCTTGACCGGGCTTGGCGGAGGATGAGACCTTCCGGGCGTGCTCGGCATACTTCCTCGGTACTCGGGGCATGTCCGCGGGTTTCCATGCGAACACGTCCACGTTGTCCCGGAGGAAGGCGACGACAGCGTCTTCCTATTTGGGGTCGAGGTTGGCGCCGATCCGAGTGACCTTGGAGGGGTCACCCGTGCCCAAGTCGATGACCTTGGTCTCCTTGTTCTTGATGGAGGAGCGCGGTGGTTCATTGACCGGGATCTCCTGGTCTTCCGGCGGCACTTCTTTGGAGTCGGCGAGGCACGCTTGCATCTTGGCAGCGAGGCCGGCGGTCTCGTTGATGATGTAGTTTTCTTGCTCGCGGGCGTGGGCGTTCCTCAGTCGGCGCGGAGGGTGAGCACACCACCGGGGAGGCTGGCATCTTCATCACGAGGTAGGCGTAGTGAGGGACCGCCATAAACTTGTGCGGGGCAGGCGTCCCAGTATGGCATGATGGGCCGTGTCGAAGTCTGCGGCGTAGAACGGCCGGTTTTCCTTACGGAACCGGCTTTGGGTGCCGAACTGTCT
Organism: Chrysopogon serrulatus; assembly: GCA_015844335.1. Classification (NCBI taxonomy): domain Eukaryota; kingdom Viridiplantae; phylum Streptophyta; class Magnoliopsida; order Poales; family Poaceae; genus Chrysopogon; species Chrysopogon serrulatus. Next base: position 33,622 of record JADLZL010004581.1, on the reverse strand, counting down.
TGGCGGTCACTTGGCCGGCGGCTCCGATGGCTTGTCCGGGATGATGCCCCAGAACGGAGATTCGGCTGGCTGTAGGGCCTCTTTCGGGATGCCGAGTTCCCGGAGTGACTTTGGGAAGAGTATGTTCAAGGAGCTCCCGCCGTCGATGAGGACACGCTTGAAGTGGACGTTGCCGATCACTGGGTCGAGGACCGGGGAAAGCGCCGGGGTATGGTATGTCCGACCAACTTTGGTCCTCCTGCGAAGGTGATGGGCTGGTCGGACCATGGCGGGAAGGCGGGGTCGGCGATGGTTTTCTCGTCGGAGACCGCCATGACCCTCTGGTGGTCGACTTCTTGCTCCTCTTGCTCTCCATTGCGTGTGGCCCACCGCAGATCGTGGCCACGCTCTTGGGCGGTGTTTGGTACGAAGTACCGTGCAGTTTCGGGTCATCTTCTTTGTCGCCGCCGTTTTTGTCGTCGTCACGCGGCGTTGGCGCTTCATGTCTTCTTCCGGAAAAACTTTGCCGAGCCCGTAGCATTGGCGCATGGTGTGCGTCGCGTTCTTGTGGATCGGGACACGGCTGATCCGGGACTTTGTCGAACTTCGGCGTCGAGGTTTAAACTTGACCCGTGACTTGGCGTTGTTCACGTCGGGCGGCGTCCTCGGTATCGGTCGGCGGTCGCGGTTGTCGTGGCGATGATCCGACGCCTTCGATCCCTACGGTCGGTGTTGCGTCGTTGGGCGAGGAGCTCTGGCGGCGGAGGAGGGGCATGGGCCTCCTCCCTGCGGCGAGGTCTCAATGGTGCCCTTGGCCTCCTCTCCCACATGCGTGGCGTCGGCCCGGTCTTCATCGGCTTCGCCGATTGTTTCGGGGCGTTTTACGTGGAGCTTTTCGCGCGAGGGAGTTCTTGTATGTAAGGCCTCGGATGAAGGCCGTGATGGCGTCGGTGTCATTGGCGTTGGTGGCGCCGTGCGCGGCGTGGAGAAGCGGCGAATGTATTGCGGGGCGTCTCGTTGGGGCGTTGCGCCAACCTTTCGAGATCGTGGCGCGTGGCTTGGCGTCTGCGTGGCCATGTAGTTGTCCACGAAGAGCTTCCGGAGCTGTGCCCGGTTGTCGATGGAGTTCTCTTCCAATCCACGTGAACCAATTCGGGGCTGGGGAGGCCAGCATGACCAGAGCAAGTAGTTTGCCATCGTGTCTTCCGTTCCCCCCGCGGCCCTTGCTACTGGCGTGCGTTTGGAGCCATCTTTCGGGGTTAGCCTTGCCGTCGTAGGGCTCCAGCATTCGGGGATCCGGAAGTGACTCGACCACCGATGGGACCGCGGCCGTGCCGAGAGGGGCTTGGGGCCCTCGATCACTGGCGCCCGTTGCGGTCGGAGCCCGTGCTCGGCGTCGAAGCGGCAATGGCGCTCCATCTCGGCGTTATGAGGCATCGGTGCGTCTGGCGTCGATGATGGCGCGGCGTCACGTCCGGCATTGATGATCGCCGCGGGCGTCGGCGGGTGGCTGGTTGATAGTTGGATCGGCATGTCGTGGCCGCCTACGTTCTGTGGTGGCTGCGCTACCTCTCCGTCATTGTGTGATCGGCGGGAACGTGCGGATCTTCCCGACCGATGGCGGCTTGACCCGGAGGTGGAGGATCGGACGGCATCTCCGTAACTGTTCACACGCACTTGAGCGCCTTGATAAAAGCTTTAGCCCGGTTTACAGGGGTCGGGGCGAGTGCCTCGAGTTCGTTGGCGGCGGCGGCGTTTGGCGCTTCGGGGTTGGCGCTTCTGATTTGTTCGTCGATGTAGACAAACTTCGTCCGCCCGGGTTCTGTAAGGTGACGCCCGGGCCGGCCGCATCTCGGAGGAGACAGCTTGCTCCTGTTCCTCGTAAGCCACACGGCGTTCGGCTCGATCGGCGTTGCGGCGCCTCGCGGTCGGCCGCGATGTCCATCTGTCTCGTCGGCCGGTGGGTCCTCGTCCGTGAGACCGCTCGGACATGAAGATCTGCGCCGGGTATATCTGGAGGGTGTAATTTATTTGGAGGGTTCCGGCCCACCGACAACGATTGATGTATCTAGATCGGATGCGGGAGAGGCATCGGAGTCGGAACCGGGCTGCTCCTCCATGATGGTGTGGAGTGACTCGTCGTCCTCCGGCCAGGTGGAGCTGTACCATGTTAATTGGTCGGCGATGGGGTGTCGGCCGGTGATGGTTGGGCGAGTTGTCGCCGTGCTACTTCTGGTGGGTACCGCGGGACCTTGCGGGTCGGGGTGATGCCACCATGGTTGTAGATCCGTTCCTCCGGGGATGTCTGCGATGGCGTCCCGCCGAGTGGTTTGGGTGCCGGAGGAAATCTCCCCCAACCACCGGGGCCCAAATCCGGGTGGGTCGTCCGCTAGCTGCGATGGGACGTCCAGTCGATGGGCCTCACCGGGATGGCCGATGGCCTCGGCGGGCGGTGGTCGGATCGGCGTGGTGCCCGGCGGCGACGCGCGGGTTGCCATCCCGATCCGACGGGTGGGTGCTCGCTGAAGTTGCTGCGGCGTGTTTTGGCGAGTTCGGCGCGCTTTCGCGTATGCCTCCACCGACCCGGTCGATGAGCTCAATCAGTCGTCGGAGTTGGCGGGGTTCCTCTCCCGGCAGGCGCTGCAATGCGTCGCCCTTCCGGGGAGGATCGCCGTGGCCTCGCTTGAGGCGTCGGCTCGTCGGCCGGGGCCGACGCATGCCGGTTCCATCGGATGGGATCCGGGGTTGGCCGTTCTCCCCGCCATCGTGCTCGGCGGCGACGGTCCCACGTGATGGATCCGACGGTGAAGGTCATGCCCGACGCGGCGGAGAGCGCGGCGGGTGGAAGGAGTAACCATCTTGCTCAGCGACGGATCCGAAACGCACACCCCTACGGCGGCGCCCACCGCCGACGATATCTCGGTCGGCAGCCTACCTTGGGGTGCCCGAGGTAGTAGATGAGATCGAGGGTGGTGAGGTGCGCGAGATCAAGAGCAAGAAAGTAACACGAGACACGGGTTTAGACAGGTTCAGGCCGTCGAGGTGACGTAAAACCCTAGTCCCGTGTTACGGTTGTGGATTATGATCGGGAACAATCTGTTTTTTTGGAGGGGGTCCTCGCCCGCCTTATATAGTCGAGGCGGGGGTTACAAGATCAATCTAATCTTGCTTTCCCCGATCGGCACACGACCCGACCCGGCCGACCGAGAAATCCTAGGTTCAAGGAAGCGATGCCCGATGATCTAGGCGAATCATATACGCATGCCGAGTCTTGCGCCTTACTCCACGGTCTTACGGTAGCGCTCGGCATGGTCTTCTCGGCTGGGCCTTTGCCGGCCGCCGGCCCAGCCCTCGGCTGAGATACCGGGGGGAGCGATCCCACATCCGCCGTCCATCACCCCCAAACCCTAGGTCGGCGCACGTATAAAAGCGGTGAGACCGGCCGCCGCTCACCGGCCTCCCTCCAAGCCGCCGTCGCTTTCTTCTTCTCAGCCGCGTCGCCTCTCTCTCTCTCTGGAAGCCGCCACGCCATCTTCTCTCCTCCTCTCCTGCTTCGCTCTTCTCCGCCCGCCCGGCAGCAGCTTCGTCGTGCTACGCATTGGCTTGCCTTCCGCCACCCGGCCGTCGCGCCCGGCGCATGCCGTCGCGTTCGCCGCCCTTGCGGCAGCGCGATCCACCCTCCTCCCACGGCCCATTTGCACGGGCGGCGGCGTCACCAAGCCCCCGCGACACCAACGCCGTCGTCGCGTCACCAAGCCAGGCCGCCAAGCCTCGCGCGCCGTTGCCCTCCATGGAGAACACCACAGCGACAACGCCCGAGCGGCGAGCATGGCGTAGCTTGGAGCCTCGGCGAGCCGACGAAACGCCATCGGCACCACACCGCGCATGCAGCGCGTCCGTCCACAGCGCCCGACCCACCTCGGCGTCGCGGGGCGGCACACACCACCACGGCCTCGTCAGCGGCGTCGCCCACGGGCAACACCGAGAGCACGCCGCCGTCGAGCGTCGCTGCTCGCCTCGACTCCGCCCAGCAGCGCCACTCCACCGAGCCCCCATCGCGACACGCCGTGCGGCGGCTTCGCGCACCGTCCGGCCTCGGCGTCGGCCGCCTCCCTGCTGCACGCCCGGCTTCCCTTCCTTCCGGGAGCGCTAAAGCCGCGACGCCATGCGGCCTCGGCCTCGCCGCGTCACCTCGCCGTACCACGCAGCGGCGGCATGCAGAACCCAAACGGCGACTATGGTGAGCCACCGACGCCTAGTCTGAGAATGGCAACACCCCAACAACCCTTTCTTTGCCCTTGGCACGATGCCTAGATCGAGACCGGCCTTCGTGCCGTGTTCTAAACCTTGCGGGAAGGTTGCAGCGAATCCCCCGACGCCCCTGGCCTCGTCCCACCAACCACGGCCAACCACAGCCACTGCCGGCCACCAGCAGCCAGCCACGGCCAGCCGCAGCCAGCCACAGCCAGCTACAGCTGGCCAGGAGTGGCCAGAAGTGGCCACGGGTGGCCAGAGGTGGCTACCGCTGGCCAGGACCTCCACGGTACCCCGACGCACCTCCGTGAAGCCCGCCAGACCCTCGACTTCCTCGGCCGCTACCTTGAGCCGCCACCGCCACTCCGCCGCGCCTTGCCGAACGACTCCGCCGTCGGTGAGTTTCCAAAACACCGTGACCGGCCTTCGTGCCATTGCCCATATGGAACACAAACGCACACACGCACGTGACTGACCATAGCCAAATGGATCCACGGCGTCTGAGAGACGCCGGGGAGGACATGCCGCCTGTAACCCTGACGTGAGCCCCGGAACTCTGGACACTTAGCTGTAGCTTGGACCTCGTAGTTCGTTGCTACTCATCTTGGATCAGAATGGCCCCCTCGGTTGCTTTAGTGGATCTGTGGAAACCCTATCTTGTTGACATCGCTCCGGCCACCTCGAGATGCGAGGATAGGCCGTCGAGAGTCCCTGTGACCTTGTCCATTGCAAGCCGTGACCCCCTGGACCCCCTCAGTCTCTCTTTTACGTTCTATATACACGTCGATACTGTTGTACCCACTCCTGATGACCCCGTTGTATATGTATCTTTGTAATACAGGACCCATCCATCATAATGCTATGGAATTGTGCTACTCCAGTCTTTTTGAGTTGTTGTCTCTTGTCGTGTCGTTGGATCTTATTGTTGGTTGTGTGTTGTCTATCTGTGGACCGTGCCTTCGAGCCGACAGAGGTATCGTATCTCATTCGGACATTGCGATCGCGGGATTCGTCTCGCCATGGCCATAATGCCGAGTGTAGCTTGAGCCCTCGTTAGTATAGCTTGTGGTCGCGAGCTCGCCTCGCCATGACTATGGAGCTATACTACTATGTTTGCCTTTTATTCGCTCTTCGTGCTTGTATGCTTGTACCCTATATGACCGTTGTGTTTCTTTGATTCTCGCGGTGACAACCGCACCGCTTTGAATCCGAGAGATGCCTTAGTGCCAGTGCACCTAGGTCGGGTACCCTATGGGTGGTTTGCGCACTTGTGATCTTTATTATGTTGCCTTTTTCGGTGCCTGTCTGATACCGTGGCTTAAGCATTGGAAGTAGATCATCACTTTCTGATTAATCTTGCCTTCTCTCTCTGATAGCCCGCTCTATTCGATCCCGTCTTGTTCATGGCGATTGGATCAAAGCACGGACTGTCCCTTTTTAGTTAGCTAAGCTATAGTCGATGTCATGCTTTGGACCGTGAGAGTCGACTCGATCGACCAAGTGAAACCATCTTCACTGGAGATGTGACCGGGGAACATGACATAGATGTGCCTAGCTAACTTTTGACTTCTTGGCTCCCGATGTGACTGTGTCGTGTGGATCGAGAAGATCGTGGTTGTTGCTCTGTTTTGCACCTACCCCTTCTACTACCGCTATATATACCATGGCGGGTCAGTTGAAGTACAATAGTGCCAAGTCACAATAGTGTTGTCAGATTCTATTTATGTCCAATTGTGACTTGTTGGGTAAAGGCTACAAGAGCCGAACCCCGTTGTTCTTCCCTTCCTCTTTATCGAGCCCGTCTTCGATTCCCGTCAACCCCCGTGACGCCGGATCGAGAGAACGTGAGCCGTGGTGTTTGCTATGATAAGCTCCGCTTAACCCATTTATCTTAAAGCTATACCGGCTTGGCCATCCGGCTTATGCGTAGCAAACCACCACTCTTGTATTTTGGCCCGAGGATTCGACATCCGCCGAGAGGGCTAAATCATGTACCTTTTTAATGACCTCTGGGTTAATGGATCTTCATGCGTCTTGGGTCCTTTCGAGTATCGTGTGTTTTCTTGCCTTGTTTGTCGCTTCGCGGAGTAGCTACTTCGAGTACAACGACGCTCGGACCGAGACTCGCGGGAGAAAGAGAACGTGGACGAAAGGACCCGCAGGATGGAGCTGACCTAACGACTACCCCTTTGGAAGGAGATTGTACCACTACTTCCACGACATCGCAGGTGTCATGGCAGCACCCTCTTTTAGATAATCCTATTAGACATTGCATAATATTTAGAACTGCTAGCGCTTTATGTTTATTCCTTTGCTAGTATATGAATGCATGCTATTGCCTGAGCCTTTACTACTTGATTGCAACCCCACTCCCATGTCACCTAGCTTGGCGCCACGCTCACTTATCAAGTTATCTACACATGCCTTGCTTGCATTTATATATCACCATACTTACTTTAAACTCCACTCGCATTGTATCTGTGATGTGATGCTGGTGGTGAACCCCTGGGTATGGTTTGGCTTGGGATGCCAGACTTGGTGGATGGTGAGTGTGCTGCGTGAGTCTTGGGTGCGTGGAGAGTGAGGGTTGTGTCGACCGAGCTAGGATATGTGACGAGCTTGAGGCGAGTCTTGCCGTGTGATGTGACCTGGGCATCCTATGAGATGAATACCTGTGGCGGGTATATGTGATGTGATGTGTGAGGTGGGATCCTGGGTGTGAGCCTGTTGAGAGGTGGAGCCCAGGACAGGGGTGCTGTGGTGGCACGTAAAATGGTAAACCTGATGAAGATGTCCAGCTTGGTCAGCCCTAAGGACTTACTAGTACTCAGACTCACCGGGAATCCTTTGCATACCTCTCGCTCTCTTGTAATGGGAGAGACGGTTGGACTACTTGGTATGAGTGATGCCATTACTGCTAGGTTGTGAGGTGATAGGGTGGGCGGCATAGATGTCGGAAGTTCCTATGCCGTTCTAGTCGGCAAGATACCAATCGGATGGGCCCTGCTTGCCTCCCCTAAGTCTTAGCGTGCCGGTTCGCCGGGGTGACCCAGGGCTAAGTGGTAGGATGGCATCAGTCTATCAAGCAAGCAACCGGAATTTGCCTAGACTAAGGCCTGGTCGAGGATGGCTATCTTGTGGGTATGCGAAACCTCTGCAGAGTGTTATGGTTGATCGATCGATACATAAGTTTTAACTTTGTCGGCTATGGACCTTTCCTGGGACCTGCTTCACTAGATAGGAGATGAGTCTTCTTTTCTCCCCCGTGTTGTGAGATAGAGCCGGTCGTGGACCGTTGAGGCAGGCCGAGTGGGAGTTGGCCTGTCGACACGAGTGAGATGAGATGTGGTGGATGAGGTGTATAGGTTGGGATGGATGGATGAGGTGATGGATGGATGTGTAGATGTGTGTGGTTGGGAATGTGTTAAAACTTGACAAACTTTTATATTATTTACTACTTGATGTTACTTTGCATGCGCTAAGGATGCAAACCACAGCCAAATATTAGGATCGCCAGATCCCTTGTTTTATCTTTCCACTAAAGCTCATCGGTGCTGACCATGGCCTGCACACATCTGGCGGTGTGCAGATTTACTGCTTCTCAGAGATGTCGAATAGTGAAGGATTAGGGGTCTCGTGCCTGCGCTCAAGTTTGGTTCGGAAGATGGAATCTACACCGCTACCGCTACTCTGATGATGGCCCGTGAAGGAGGAGCCTTCACCCGATGACCGTTTCCGCCGACTCTGATGACGATTAGATATACTTCCGCTAGAATTACTCTGTAATAGGTGTGTTCTCAGTTGATGTAATAGCTTGTAAACTTGTAATCTTACGATGTATGACCGCGTGATATCCATCGATATATGATAATGTGATGGAATCATTATTTGGTTTTATCACATTATAGCTCATTCTGTGGATTTTCCCTTCGCGGAAAATCGAGGATGTTTCAGTTGGTATCAGAGCCATACTTGACCCTAGGACGAGACCTTTAGTACCAAACACTAGTATAGAAGCCAAACGGTGTATCTATAGAAGAGTCATAGCTACTGACTACTTGATTCTCTTTCTCTGCCTTGAATTCTACTTCTAACCCGACCGATTCTGCTCTTTAAAGCTGACCTCCAGGAGATATTGCCTTTTTGCCGCCCACGCTAGATCGGTAGATGTGTGAGACTCAAAGGCTTGGGAGTCGCCTTCAGTCAACACTATGCATATAGGAGTTGTAATGCTGCTTGATTGCTTGGATCTTATTGCTTCTTATGCTTCTGGAGTTTATATCGCCTGAGTGTAGACTATAAGAATATTTTATCTACGTATGACTTCAGGCTAAAACCAACGCCGCGATATGACTAGATAAGAGACCTTGACCACCATTTGGAAATACTGGACCAAAACATCATAACTTTACTCATCCATTTCAAACTGATTTTGACTTTCAACCATGCATGTTCAAAACGCTCTCTCTTTGATTGAAAACCCGTTTCAAATCTTTAAAAGACTCACTTTTGAAAACCTACGATTTGTGAAATGCATCTTCAAAAAGATATTTGAAGCACGAATATGAAAACCTAATTTTTTTTTCTACATCAAAATAAGTTCTCTAAATAAACAAAATATATTTATAAAAGGTTTACTTTTCAAAACAAGAAAATGATTTTAAAATTGTTTTTTTTAAAAAAATAAAATGGGGTACAACCCACCTTTAAAACACTTTTATAATTATTTCAAAATCTCAGGGTTGTATTCTTCTTGCTTGAAAAACTCCTCGAGCATGTGCGGTTTCAAACTTTGATTCAAAAGTCTTCACCACTTTTACAAAAGAGCTTTATTATCAAATTTTCTCAAGGGATTCTATTCTAAAACTAAGATTTCAACATACAACGAATTGATCTTTGAAAATACCTCTTCCTCCTCTATAAAGAAATTTTCTTCGTTTTTAAATGGTTCCTATGCAAACAACCTTTCCAAAAGCACTTTCTTCAAAATCTTTTACAACCAAATGCATTGGTGCATCTGACTTGACACCGAGAACCATCCTTTCTAGTGACACTAACCCTTAAATCTCGAGGACGAGATCCTTGTAAGGAGGGTGGACTGTAACAACGCGGATTTTTTCGAGAAGCCAAAAATGCGAACTTTCAAAATTTTTCTTGCAAACATGTGAACCATATAGTTGCCAGGTCGAACCTAGGTTAAACACGGGAGAATATTGCTAGTGAAACGTCGCATACATATAGATTGATTGTAGGAACTTGCTCCATTTCTCGAGTCGGTTTTAATTCCGTATTTATTCGAAGTTTGGAGAGCACAAGCCATAGCAAAATTCCTCTCAACTATTCATCAACTACCTTTCAATTCACCTTTAAGTTCATCTCCCTTTTTCTTATGGAAATTCCATCACCAACTCCTTAGAAAGGACATATAATCAAATAGGGAAATAGTAGAAGAGTGTATGCTTTAGAATATAGAAAAATAGAAAAGGGAAAAGCCCTTCCACCTTAACCAGCCCAGGCCAACCCACCTTTCCCCGTCCCTCTTCCATTCTTGCGGCAGCGCGAGAACCAAGTTAGCCCAACCCACTTCCCTTTCCCTTGCCGAAATGCAGGAGCACCGGAGCCCAATCGCGAAGCCCACTGAGGCCGCGCTGCCGCCCCCCCCACGGAACCCTAGTGGGAGCAAGGCTCCCGGCCGCCGCCGCCGCGCAACACGCGCGCCAAGCGACCTCGGCGCCCGCGCCTTTTCCCTCGACTTCCGTGCCGTCGGATGCACGCGCGCCAAGGATCCGCCGTCCATCACCCCCAAACCCTAGGTCGCGCACGTATAAAAGCGGTGAGACCGTAGCCGCCTCACCCGGCCTCCCTCAAGCCGCCGTCGCTTTCTTCTTCTCGAAGCCGCCGTCGCCTCTCTCTCTCTGGAAGCCCCGCCACGCCATCTTCTCTCCTCTCCTCTCACCTCGCTCTTCTCCGCCGCCCGACAGCAGTTCGTCGTGCTACGCCGCGCGCGGCTTGCTGCTCGCCACCACATTAGCGTCGCTCAGGCCGGGCTTTGCCGTCTTATTGCGCACCGCCGCGTGGCGGCGCGATCCACCTGCTCCCGGCGGTACCGCGGCGGCTCAGCGTCACCAAGCCCAGCGACACCGCGCCGTCGTCCGCGTCACCAAGCCAGCCGCCAAGCTCGCCCGCCGTTGCCTCCATGGAGAACACCACCGTGACAACGCCCGAGCGCCGACGCGAGCCCGCGTACCTTGGAGCCTCGACGAGCCGACGAACGCCATCGGCACCCGGCACCGCACGCCTGCCCACGCGCGTCCGCAGTAGCGCCGACCCACCTCAACGTCGCGGACAGCACACACACCACCAGGCCTCATCACGCCCACGGCGGCCGCGAACGTCGCCGTCGAGCGTCGCTGCTCGCCTCGACTCCGCCCATGACGCCACTCCACGAGGCCCCCCATCGCGACACGCCGTGCAGGCGGCTACGCGCACCGTCCAGCCTCGACGTCGGCCGCCTCCCTGCTCTGCACGCCGGCTTCCCTTCCTTCCGGAACGCTAAAGCCGCGACGCCATGCCAGCCTCGGCCTCGCCGCGTCACCTCACCGTACCACGCAGCAGCAGCATGCCTGAACCCAACGACGACTATGGTGAGCCACCGACGCCTAGTCTGAGAATGGCAACACCCCAACAACCCTTTCTTTGCCCTTGGCACGATGCCTAGACTGAGACCGGCCTTCGTGCCGTGTTCTAAACCTTGCAGGAAGGTTGCAGCGAATCCCCCCGACGCCCCTGGCCTCGTCCAGCCAACCACGGCCAACCACAGCCACTGCCGGCCACCAGCAGCCAGCCACGGCCAGCCGCAGCCAGCCACAGCCAGCTACAGCTGGCCAGGAGTGGCCAGAAGTGGCCACGGGTGGCCAGAGGTGGCTACCGCTGGCCAGGACCTCCACGGTACCCCGACGCACCTCCATGAAGCCCGCCGGACCCTCGACTTCCCCGGCCGCTACCTCGAGCCGCCACCGCCACTCCGCCGCGCCTTGCCGAACGACTCCGCCGTCGGTGAGTTTCCAAAACACCGTGACCGGCCTTCGTGCCATTGCCCATATGGAACACAAACGCACACACGCACGTGACTGACCATAGCCAAATGGATCCACGGCGTCTGAGAGACGCCGGGGAGGACATGCCGCCTGTAACCCTGACGTGAGCCCCGGAACTCTGGACACTTAGCCGTAGCTTGGACCTCGTAGTTCGTTGCTACTCATCTTGGACTGTAGAATGGCCCCCTCGGTTGCTTTAGTGGATCTGTGGAAACCCTATCTTGTTGACATCGCTCCGGCCACCTCGAGATGCGAGGATAGGCCGTCGAGAGTCCCTGTGACCTTGTCCATTGCAAGCCGTGACCCCCTGGACCCCCTCAGTCTCTCTTTTACGTTCTATATACACGTCGATACTGTTGTACCCACTCCTGATGACCCCGTTGTATATGTATCTTTGTAATACAGACCCATCCATCATAATGCTATGGAATTGTGCTACTCCAGTCTTTTTGAGTTGTTGTCTCTTGTCGTGTCGTTGGATCTTATTGTTGGTTGTGTGTTGTCTATCCGCGGGACCGTGCCTTCGAGCCGACAGAGGTATCGTATCTCATTCGGACATTGCGATCGCGGGATTCGTCTCGCCATGGCCATAATGCCGAGTGTAGCTTGAGCCCTCGTTAGTATAGCTTGTGGTCGCGAGCTCGCCTCGCCATGACTATGGAGCTATACTACTATGTTTGCCTTTTATTCGCTCTTCGTGCTTGTATGCTTGTACCCTATATGACCGTTGTGTTTCTTTGATTCTCGCGGTGACAACCGCACCGCTTTGAATCCGAGAGATGCCTTAGTGCCAGTGCACCTAGGTCGGGTACCCTATGGGTGGTTTGCGCACTTGTGATCTTTATTATGTTGCCTTTTTCGGTGCCTGTCTGATACCGTGGCTTAAGCATTGGAAGTAGATCATCACTTTCTGATTAATCTTGCCTTCTCTCTCTGATAGCCCGCTCTATTCGATCCCGTCTTGTTCATGGCGATTGGATCAAAGCACGGACTGTCCCTTTTTAGTTAGCTAAGCTATAGTCGATGTCATGCTTTGGACCGTGAGAGTCGACTCGATCGACCAAGTGAAACCATCTTCACTGGAGATGTGACCGGGGAACATGACATAGATGTGCCTAGCTAACTTTTGACTTCTTGGCTCCCGATGTGACTGTGTCGTGTGGATCGAGAAGATCGTGGTTGTTGCTCTGTTTTGCACCTACCCCTTCTACTACCGCTATATATACCATGGCGGGTCAGTTGAAGTACAATAGTGCCAAGTCACAATAGTGTTGTCAGATTCTATTTATGTCCAATTGTGACTTGTTGGGTAAAGGCTACAAGAGCCGAACCCCGTTGTTCTTCCCTTCCTCTTTATCGAGCCCGTCTTCGATTCCCGTCAACCCCGTGACGCCCGGATCGAGAGAACGTGAGCCGTGGTGTTTGCTATGATAAGCTCCGGCTTAACCCATTTATCTTAAAGCTATACTGGCTTGGCCATCCAGCTTATGCGTAGCAAACCACCACTCTTGTATTTTGGCCCGAGGATTCGGACATCCGCCGAGAGGGCTAAATCATGTACCTTTTTAATGACCTCTGGGTTAATGGATCTTCATGCGTCTTGGGTCCTTTCGAGTATCGTGTGTTTTCTTGCCTTGTTTGTCGCTTCGCGGAGTAGCTACTTCGAGTACAACGACGCTCGGACCGAGACTCGCGGGAGAAAGAGAACGTGGACGAAAGGACCCGCAGGATGGAGCTGACCTAACGACTACCCCTTTGGAAGGAGATTGTACCACTACTTCCACGACATCGCAGGTGTCATGGCAGCACCCTCTTTTAGATAATCCTATTAGACATTGCATAATATTTAGAACTGCTAGCGCTTTATGTTTATTCCTTTGCTAGTATATGAATGCATGCTATTGCCTGAGCCTTTACTACTTGATTGCAACCCCACTCCCATGTCACCTAGCTTGGCGCTCACGCTCACTTACTGTTATCTACCTGTCTGCTTGCTTGCATTTATATCACCATACTTACTTTAAACTCCACTCGCATTGTATCTGTGATGTGATGCTAGTGGTGAACCCATGGGTATGGTTTGGCTTGGGATGCCAGACTTGGTGGATGGTGAGTGTGCTGCGTGAGTCTTGGGTGCGTGGAGAGTGAGGGTTGTGTCGACCGAGCTGGGATATGTGACGAGCTTGAGGCGAGTCTTGCCGTGTGATGTGACCTGGGCATCCTATGAGATTAATACCTGTGGCGGGTATATGTGATGTGATGTGTGAAGTGGGATCCCGGGTGTGAGCCTTTGTTGAGAGGTGGAGCCAGGACCGAGGGTGCTTTGTGGTGGCACGTAAAATGGTAAACCCGATGAAGATGTCCAAATTGGTCAGCCCTAAGGACTTACTAGTACTCAGACTCACCGGGAATCCTTTGCATACCTCTCGCTCTCTTGTAATGGGAGAGACGGTTGGACTACTTGGTATGAGTGATGCCATTACTGCTAGGTTGTGAGGTGATAGGGTGGGCGGCATAGATGTCGGAAGTTCCTATGCCGTTCTAGTTGGCGCACCAATCGGATGGGCCCGTGCGCCTCCCCGATCTTAGTGTGCCGGTTCGGGGGTGACCCAGGGCTAAGTGGTAGGATGGCATCGCCTATCAAGCAAGCAACCGGAATTTGCCTAGACTAAGGCCCGGTCGAGGATGGCTATCTTGTGGGTATGCGAAACCTCTACAGAGTGTTATGGTTGATCGATCGATACATAAGCTGACTTGTCGGCTATGGACCTTTCCTGGGACCTGCTTCACTAGATAGGAGATGAGTCTTCTTTTCTCCCCCGTGTTGTGAGATAGAGCCGGTCGTGGACCGTTGAGGCAGGCCGAGTGGGAGTTGGCCTGTCGACACGAGTGAGATGAGATGTGGTGGATGAGGTGTATAGGTTGGGATGGATGGATGAGGTGATGGATGGATGTGTGGATGTGTGTGGTTGGGAATGTGTTAAAACTTGACAAACTTTTATATTATTTACTACTTGATGTTACTTTGCATACGCTAAGGATGCAAACCACGCCTAAATATTAGGATCGCCCGATCCCTTGTTTTATCTTTTCCACTAAAGCTCATCGATGTTGACCCATGGCCTCGCACACATCCGGGGCGGTGTGCAGATTTACTTTACTTCTCGAGATGTTGAATAGTGAAGGATTAGGAGGTCTCGTGCTGCTCAGGCTCAAGTTTGGTTCGGAAGATGGAATCTACACCGCTACCGCTACTCTGATGATGGCCCGTGAAGGAGGAGCCTTCACCCGATGACCGTTTCCGCCGACTCTGATGACGATTAGATATACTTCCGCTAGAATTACTCCGTAATAGGTGTGTTCTCGCTTGATGTAATAGCTTGTAAACTTGTAATCTTACGATGTATGACTGTGATATCCACGATATATGATAATGTGATGGAATCATTATTTGGTTTTATCACATTATAGCTCATTCTGTGGATTTCCCCTTCGCAGAAAATCGAGGATGTTTCAGTGTGCTTTATTGAAATAATCGTCCCCCTGCACGATGTATGTTTTTCTTTCCTATTGTTCCCTTTCCACTCGGTCTTCCCTCGTGTCGCGATTCAGGGAACACCAATTGGGTCAAGTTCGGGAATGAATTCAACACGAACTCAATGATCTCCTCTCTGTCCCATAGCCCTCTGCGATGCTTCCTTCTCGGCCAACTACGCTTGGTGAACATATTTCTTCAGGGACTCCCATAAACCTCTCGAAGAAACATATTATGTAGGAACACAGGGACCAAGAATATTGATCTCCTTGACCAGATGAACTAGGAGGTGTGTCATGATATCAAAGAAGGATGGAGGGAACACTAATTCAAAGCTGACAAGACATTGAACCACATCATTCTGTAGAGCAGCAAGTTCCAGTGGATTGATTGCCTTCTGAGAAATTGCATTGAGAAATGCACATAGCTTTACGGTGGCCAGACGTACATGTGGAGGTAGAATTCCTCTTAATACAACCGGAAGCAATTGCGTCATAAGCACATGGCGCTCATGCGACTTTAAGTTCAGAAATTTCTTCTCGGGCACATTTATTATACCTTTTATATTAGAGGAGAATCCGGATGGGACCTTAATGCTTTTAAGCATTCAAACATGATTTCTTTCTCTTCATTGCTAAGAGTGTAGCTCACTACTACACAAAAGATTTTGCAAGGCACTTCAAAAATGAGCTTAGAGGCGGTTTTAGCAAAAAACCGCCTCGGTTAATCGATTCCAACCGAGGCAATGCCCCTACAACAACCGCCTCGGTTAATACCTTAACCGAGGCGGTTTTTCTTAGAAAAACCGCCTCAGTTTAATCATCTATTAACCGAGGCGGTTGCTCTAAGACAACCGCCTCGGTTAATAAACGATGCCGAGGCGGTTTTTCTAAGAAAACCGCCTCGGTTAATAGATAAGCAGTATATATCCGAGGCACCCAAACCCTAAATCACTCTATTCCTCTCCTCGGTAGTCATCACCTCCCTCTCTTCTCTGTCTCCCTCTCCCCCCTTTCGGTCTTATTTCTTGAGGCCGACCTCCACCCCTACCCGCCCCCCCGGTGGCTCCCGGCAGCCCCGACGCGATCCACGGCACGGCGGCGCGGCATGTAGCGGCCCTAAGCCCCTTGGCGGCCAGGCACGCGGTGGCGAGCCTCGCGGCGGCCTTGTGCTTGCGGCTGCTCCCGGCAGAGGCGCGAGGCGGCCCTGTGAGCGGCACGCGGCCCGGCAGCCTGGCGCGCATCCCTCGGCCGGGCCGCTGGGCGCGCGGCACCACAACCCGGCCTTGGTAGCGCTGCGCCCAGCCGGGCGCTGGCGCTGCAGCACTGTGGCGTGGCCCCAATGCACGAGCCTCGTCCCCGGCCCGGCGTGGCTCCGCACCCACCCGGCTCGGTACCCTTCCTCCCTCCTCCCTCCTCTCTCCTCTCTCTCCCTCACTTTGTCTTTCTCTATCAGGGCTCCAGATCTTTGAGTCGTCCTCCACGGCGTGGATCCAGGCGGATCCGGCGAGGAGGCACCCACGGCGTCGGCTACGGCGATGAGCGCCCCCACTTTTGCTGATTTGGGCGAGGAGCGGGATCCACGGTGGCGGCGTATGGCGGATGGCGGCGATCCCTTCGTGTGACCCGCATCCGCACCCATTTGGGCTAGGGTTTGGGATTTTTCTTTTTTTTATTTTTTGTTCGATTTACCGAGGCGGTTATTATAAGAAAACCGCCTCGGTTAATATATTAACGGAGGCGGTTCACTAACCGCCTCGGTTAAGGCCACGATTAACCGTGACCTTATGTTCGAGGCGGTTAGAAAACCGCCTCGGTTAACTAAAAAAAACCGCCTCGGTTAAGTTTTCTGTAGTAGTGGCTAGCAGGTCTTAAATATTGGCGTCCATCATCAGTCTTCTCTGGGATGCAGGTTGTCTCGCTCTTCCATGCGCTGTAAGTCTTGTTGTGCTTCAAGTGAATCCTTAGGCTTCCCATACACACCCATGAATCCTAGAAGGTTCATACAAAGATTCTTTGTCAGGTGCATGACGTCAATCGCATTCCGGACCTCTAGGACTTGCCAATAGTGTAGCTCCCAAAATATTGACTTCTTCTTCCACATGGGTGCATGACCCACGCATCTTTTGAAACCCGGTTGGCTGCCCCTGTCCCTTACCAAAAACTACTTTCACATCCTTAACCATCTCAAATACATCTTCTCCAGTTACATTCACGAGGCTTGCATCGGTGGTCCGGTCCTTTACCTTTAAAATGCTTGCCTTTCTTTCTAACTGGGTGATTCATAGAAAGAAATCGATGATACCCAAGGTACACGACCTTTCTGCATTTTTTCAAATATATACCATCAAGGTCATCAAAACAGTGTGTGCATGTATTATATCCCTTGTTTGACTGCCCTGAAAGATTACTTAGAGCAGGCCAATCATTGATTGTCACAAACAACAGTGCTCGCAGGCCGAAGTGTTCCTGTTTGTACTCATCCCACACACGAACACCTGTTTCGCTCCATAAAAGTAGGAGTTCTTCAATTAATAGCCTTAGATAAACATCAATGTCATTACCCGGTTGCTTCGGGCCTTGGATGAGCACCGCATCATAATGAACTTTCGCTTCATGCATAACCATGGAGGAAGGTTGTAGATACATAGTGTAACAGGCCAAGTGCTATGACTCTTTGCTTCCGCTCACCAAAAGGATTCATACCGTCCGTATTTAAAAGCGAACCTCAAGTTTCTTGCGTCTTTTTTTGCAAACTCGGAAATTCTCTGTCTATTGCTCTCCACTGGGACCCATCGGCGAGGTGTCTCAACATGTTGTCTACCTTACGGTCTTCTATGTGCCACCGCAATAACTTTGCATGGTCCTTGTTTCTAAAAAGACGTTTCGGGGCGTGGTATTATAGGAGCATACCACATAACCTTTGCGGGAATTTTCTTCTGGGGCGTTCTTCCTCCTCAACATCGCCGTGGTCATCTCGCCTTGATCTTATACCGTGATGCTTTACATACGGGGCATTCATCTAAATTCTCGTAGTCCTTGCCACGGTGCAGGGATGCGTCGTTAGGACATGCATGTATCTTCCGGATTTCTAATCCCAAAGGACGACGACTGTTTTGCTTCGTGCGTAGTGGTGGGCAATTCATTAGGGTTTGGAAGCATCTTTTTTGGATCTTCATAATTGTCCAAATGCCTTATCGGATACACCATTCTCAGTGCCTTCCATTTCAACAACTCCAGTGTTGTACCCAATTTTTTTTGCCCATCTTGGGCGGATGGGTATAGTAATTTCTTGTGATCTTCTAGCATGCGGTCAAACTTTGCCTTCTTCTTTTTTCACTTTCGCATTCTTTACGTGCATCACGAATGGCATCACCAAGAGCATCATCTTCTGCACCTCCCTCTTCTTCACTTCTCCCATTGTTTGTATCATCGAAGCCACCGAATTGAGCAATAATGTCGTCGGGCTCCGGTTGTTCTTGTTCTTCTTCATATTCTTCCATCATTATCCCGGTTTCTCTATGTTTGGTCCAACAAATATAGTTTGGCATGAAACCCGACTTCAACAAATGTGAGTGAATATTTCTAGAGCTAGAATATTCCTTCAAATTCTGACACAAGGCTCATGGGCAACGTATGAATCCATCCCGCTTGTTTTCCTCGGCCACTCTTAAGAAATAATGCACACCATCAATGAATTCTTTGGAGCGGCGATCGGCATTGTACATCCAACCACGTGTCATTGTCTGCGCATTGCAACATAAAGTATGATAAGTTTCTAATTTTTACTACAGAAATAAAAGTAACCAATAACCTAAAATTCTCTATTTCTAATTTTTCTAAACAAGCAAAATTAAAAAAAATCAAAGTTCTCTATTTCTCTAAATAATCAAGAAATTTGGTAGGCATACTAGTTATAATTAACTAATTAACCCGGTCACAAATTGCAAATTAAAGTATTATAACCTAAAATTCTCTATTTCTATTTTTTTCTAAACAAGCAAAACTAAAAAATACTAAAGTTATTTATTTTTCTAACTAATCATGAAATGTGGCATGCATACTAGTTTAAATTAAATAATAAACCCGATCAGAAATTGCAAAAATAAAAGTATTCTAAGTAACTAACTAACACATAACCTAAAATTCTCCATTCTTATTTTTCCTAAATAAATTTTATATTCATACTTAGTTATAATTAAATAATCCTTCAAATGTATTATTTATACTTAGTTATAATTAACTAATTAACCAGATCACAAATTATAAACTAAAGTATTATCAAATGTTATTTTTTAAAAAACTAATTATAATGAGAAACCATAAATTTAGTATTTTTCTAACTAAACCAAAAAATATGGTAGACATAATAGTAATAAATGGTGTATACTAATTTTTAGGGTTTTAATTGTAGTTATCTACATTAAAATATTTAAACGATGAAGTGATGGAGTTTAAAATAGTGTAGAAATTAAAAAATAAAAAACCACATGTACAACACCACAAAATGAGATAACCTGCAGCTAAAACTTGAGAAGATGAAGTTAGTAATCTCTAAACAAGTAAATGACGGCGTAGAAGTGATGAAATGAATCAATAGCCGGAGATGTGAGCACAAATCAATCAAGAACACATGAAGAACATAAAGAACAAAGAAGAAAGTGAGCTCGGGCAGCTCGGCCAGGGGAGGAAGAAGGATTCAAATATGGGGGGGAAGGATTTAACCCCGGTCCCTAACACCAACCGGGACTAAAGTCCCATCTTTAGTCCCGGCTGGTGTCACAGACCGGGACAAAACCTTTAGTCCCGGCTGGTGTCACAGACCGGGACTAAAGATGGACCTTTAGTCCCGGTTGGTAACACCAGCCGGGACTAAAAGTCCCCCTGCAGATGCCTGACACCATAGCCGTTGGGGCTGGGGACTTTTAGTCCCGGTTGGTGTTACCAACCGGGACTAAAGGTACTTTTAGTCCCGGCCGTTATTTTTTCGGGAGCTATTGCTCATTTTGCCCAAGTGACCAAAGGCCTGTTCTGTAGTAGTGACAGCAGAATGCATTCTACAAACTAAATGGAGTATATTATATATTTTTTCTTATGAAACAGAGGATTCCTCCTCCTAGTTTTACTATATTGATAGGCATGACTGTTGATAGGATTGAAAGAAACAACAAACAAACAGTTAAGAAACGAACTACGTTACAAAGAAGATAAGCACACAAAATGCTCTATCCATAATTCAATTGTCAGTGTCGACGCGAAGATTGGTCACACACTAGTTAGAGCTAGATCGTCTGTGTTAATTACCGCAGACCATGGAATGCAGTGAGGATCACATTTACGTGGTGAAGAACGGTGAGGTTTACAAGAAAACCCCAAATTAAATGATAACCAGTCAACTTACATGACGAAAAACAGTTAGTTCTCCGATGGAATCGCCGAAGCTCTTGCCCGAGAGGGACCCCTCAAGGCAAGGATGTCAATGGATTGTCCTCGGGATCGATTGGATGTTGGATGATCTCATTCGACCATGATCCTGTCAGTAGTATAGAGAGGGTTTGACTTATCCCAATAGAAAATAATAAGTCCATATTGTAATATCAAGTTTGCAACGCCAAAAATAGATAAGACCATTTGGAAACCAACTGGTTCAGCATAGAATAGGAAATCAGGACTACAAACGGGACGATCCATATATGTTTTTTTGTCAGTTCAACAAGAGGAACGCAACGATGCAATTCATTCTTGCATTTGACAAAGTTGGAAAATCTAGCCTGCCCAGTGGATCACTTTCAGAAAAATCATTCTTCTTTGCTCGAGCTCCAAAATGTGATTGTCCAAATATGTCTTCTAACCGTCTCGACGATTGAAACATGATGGTAGTCCATTATTATATACTTGGGCCACCTTTGTTTGTCAACTGCCAGAAAAGTTTTCTTTGCTTTGTGGATAACCAAGGCAAAAAATGCGTGTCTTTGAACAAGATTTCCAGCTTGCAATACTTTGACTGTTTGTTTCCAAAAATGAGATTATTAATTAGTTTACTCCCAGATGTTCCAGCACATCAAAATAATAATCTCCATGGAAAAAGTAACGACGTATATTTGCAATTTCCTTCTTCGTCTCTTAAGTCCTCGCCTGGGGTGTGGCCCTTCCCTTCTCTTCTTTTCTCTGTACTTTACTTTTGTTAAGACTGGTTTACTTTTCTAATAATAAATTGCTGTAGGTGTGCAAACCCCTCCAGTTTCCTGTAAAAAAAACGTATATTTGCAATTTGAAGTCTTCCTGAACTTGAAAGGGTGAGGCGCTAATTGGGATTTGCAAATTCAGGATATATAGCACAACAGCTTTGAGGGAGCGTATTATATCGGCACCAGAGAGAATTAACATATATTACGTGTACTGTACGACTATACTAAAGTATACTACTACATGTATATGCATGCAGAAGGTGATTAATTTTAATTAATTTTGAACCTATAATGAGTTTATTTCTTGCTACATGTGTTTATATATAATACAAGTGTGGACTCAAAAGAAGTTGATGCCAGATTTTCCATTGTCTTAAAATATATATGGTCCTCTTAATTTTTTTTGCACAAATCTTAAAGCAGCTGTTAATTAATTATAATTCTTTTTGGAGAACGTACCAAGTGCAAACCAACTTTCCGTGAAAACTTGTGCAAACTACGGCAAAAAAATCATCTAAATTCACCAAAAAAATCACACATGTAGATGATATGATAATACACAACCTTGTAAAATATCTTGTCCTAACTTCGACTTCGTTTGTGAGATATAAAAAATAACAAATTTCAAGCCAGAAAAGTCATCCGGATGATTTGTTAGAAATTTGTTATTTTTATATCTCACAAACGAAATTAAGTTTGGACAAGATATTTTACAAGGTTGTGTATCATTATATCATCTATATGTGTGATTTTTTGGTGAATTTAGACGATATTTTTATCGTGGTTTGCACAGGTTTTCACGGGAAGCTAGTTTGCACCAAATACATTCCCTTCTTTTTGGGATGGGTTTAGTCCACTCCTAGCCCTACCCAAGTTCAAAAAAAAAGGTTTATACCAAGAGCAGCGCCTGCCCACCCGAGCCCACACCATCCGCTTAGTTTGATCCGTTTTGTCGATCCACCCTAGCCGCAGGTCGTTTCCTTGCAGGAACAGCTGACAGCGATGGAAGGGCGCCGAAATTCACGGTGCCACACCTTGCTATCATGCAGTCCTGCGCTCAATGATGAGAAGAGGAGGCCATGGTGCCGCTACTATGAAATTCACGAGCTATCAGACTATAAGGTGAAATGAAAACCGTCACCATCCACTCTGTTCCCTTCCGTCAGAGCATCACCGCTATGTTCCTGATCGTACGAGAAATGAGCGGGAGAAGTGACTCTGGGCTTCGTTTAGGCACGGATAGGTCTGGGCACGGATAGGACTGGCCCCAATCCAGAACCTTTGATGAATAGGGATAGATAGTGTTGATCACTAGTTTGTTCTAGAAATTAATTTTAAAAGATCAAAGTTTTGGGAAATGCATTGGATCGGACGACAGATAGATCCTCCGGGCTTCATTTTTCCACGCTTCTCTTAATAATAACGCGCTTTTGTAAAAAAAATGAAAAAGGCAAACTAAATAAACCCTAATGTAAGGGTGCGTGATGGCAACTCGGTCGGATCCTTCGGCGATCACGGACGACGGACCCACCCAAATACCCAATGCTTGTGGAGGTACGGCCGGTAGTGGTAGTCGCTTCACAGACCAACTTTTGTCCTTCGTCTAATCTTAGCCGACCATGCAAAACGAGCGACCACCGCCCTCGCTCTCTCCCTCTCTCTCTCTCTCTTCCTTTCTTTACTTTCTCTCTCTAGCCACCCCACGCGTGCATACCCACTTTCTCGTCTATATAGTATGTCCTCGTCACCCACAAATACAAATCTAGCTTTTATTAAAAAAGTGAATGTATACAAATCTAGCTACGATATCAGTATGGTCTCCAATATGTATGACAATTTATTCAACTGATGATGGATCTATAAACATATGCTGCACAATCGTTCTAAACTATAAGACATTTTGATTTTTCTAGATACATTAACATAGGACTAATAGAAGAGCGCTTTTCTCGGATGCTAGAGTGGGACTACACACGAGTAGCAGAAACATCCAACTTCGTAGGTGGTGGTGCCGCTCTTAGCTCAGTTGTACACTATTTTGTAATATCGTACTTTGAAACATGTCACTAGCTAGGACTGTCCGATCTAAGACCTCCTAAGGCGTCTTTTAGAAGCGCGTCCTTTGTATGGTTAAACTCTTCTTCTTAATTACAATAGTGTGTAAATCTTTTGCGTATTTGAGAAAAAAATTTCTTTGTTAAAGATGCTCTTGTATATAGTGCTAAAATTTCTACGACGTATAGCTAACTAAAACAGTAGATTGCATTATTACATGACAAAAAATTTTAGGACCAAAGATGCATGTGATGTGTGCTTCCAATATCAATACGAGCTAGCTAGTGCCGGCCCTTCTTGGAATATATAAATAGGGGCCCCGGAGGTCGTATAAGCTGCCGCTTGTGTTCCCTACAACTCAGTAATTTGTTGTGCCTGCCCGCAGTAAGTAGAGATTGCTGGCCGGCCCTCAGATCATCTTCTTCTCCACACTCACGTACTGGTTGTGGTTGGTCGTCATCCATCTCGATCAGCAGCAAACTAAACTCTAGTAGTAGCCTTTTGGGGCTACTGCGTGCGTGCGAGAGCTAAATAAATTAAATCTCCAACAAGACAAGCAGCAGCGAGAAGTTCAGCGATCGATCGACGCGACGACGCCCCTTCCCCTGCCCCTGCCCCGCCGTCGTCTCTCATCTTGAGACGATAGATCTCCGTTAATTCTGTCACAACCCACCGCCAGCAGCTCCGGCCGTCGCCCATCGCTGTCGCCTATCTATCTGCGGCCGGCGGCGTACAGTTCCGGCCGGCCGGCCGGTACCTGCAGGCAGGAGAGCTGCATGCATGCGCGCAGTGTTCATCAGTCAGTTCATTGGATCGTCCTCATTATTCTCGATCGTATATATATTTGGTGAGTGTCCCCACTCCCCACCCATCACATACTGCTCCTCCTATATATATATATATATATATATATATATATATATATATATATATATATATACACACTTGAATTGCTTGCCTGTCGATCTGTTTGGTCCATCTGCATATATAAGCTTTTCAGTTTCGCGATGCATGCATGCTATAGTGTACTTGCTTGTTCGTCCGGCCCTGCTGCAGCTGCACCAACAACTGTGACAAGAGCTGTATGCCTGCTTCTCCACCATACCACCAGCAGCAGGCCGGGCTACCTAGCTAGGACGACGACGAACAACTAGCTGCTATATAGCGCTTGAGTTACTTATGCAGTATTTTAGTTTTTTTCCTAAAAAAAATCAGCTATTTGGATTTATAAATCAGTTTATAAATCATGTCATAGTTATTTTTAAAAAAAATAGACAGCTGCTATATTTCAGTTGCAGCCTGCATGGCGCCTGCTAGCTACCTACTGGTTTTGTACTAGTATAGTATATATGATGATGGAACTATTTTACTAAATACTGTAAACTTGACTGCTTAACTACAAACTGTTACTCTCTCACACACACACAGGCACACACACCTGCATGTATATAGGACATATACACTACCGGATTTTCCTTCTTTGCCGAGTGCCTCATGCACTCGGCAAAGCCTATATTACACTCGGCAAAGGCTTTGCCGAGTGTTGCACTCGGCAAAGGCCACTCGGCAAAGAATCCATCGGTAAAGAGGTCTTTGCCGAGTGTTTTTTTTCGGGCACTCGGCAAAGGCTTTGCCGAGTGCCCGACACTCGGCAAAGATCAAAATGAAAAAAAACCCGAAAATAATAGCAAAAAAAAATTTTTTAATCGGGGGAGGGCCCCACCAATCGGCACACCCATTCTTCTCTATCTAGTAGGATTTTTTGTAGCATTTTTCGAGACTTTGTGTATTGTGGGATTCGAACTCACAACCTCTCCCTCGCGCGTAACCTCCCCTACCACTGCACTACACACTCACTTATGTTTATACTTTATTTGGATTCCCTAAATATTATACAAAATTGAGTGAAAATTGCTTATTTGAGGCTCTAAACGAATTCAAATAAAAAACTTGTCAACTACAAAGTTTTATAACTTTTCGAGATCTACAATTTTTATTTAAGAAGTTTCTCCATCCGAGGTTGTTTATAAAATTTGAATTTTAAATTTGAGCGGATTCAGATACAGTTTCGCGTGACAAGATAAATTCAAATGAAAAAGTTGCCAACTACAAAGTTTCATAACTTTTCGAGATCTATAACTTTTATTTTGGGTGTTTCCCCATCCGAGATACTTTAAAAAATTCAAATTTCAAATTTAAAGAAATATGACTTGTACTTTTAGTTAACAAAATTAATTCAAATTAAAAAGTATTCAACTACAAAGTTGTATGATTTCACAACACCTACATCTTTTATTTTGGTTATTTGATAATTTGACATAGTGGTAGGAACATTGTTCACAAATCTTATATATCTCCTCTTGTAGTTTAAGTAAACTACGAGAGATGTAAGATTTGTGAATAGATTTAATTTTACTTT
Organism: Chrysopogon serrulatus; assembly: GCA_015844335.1. Taxonomy (NCBI): domain Eukaryota; kingdom Viridiplantae; phylum Streptophyta; class Magnoliopsida; order Poales; family Poaceae; genus Chrysopogon; species Chrysopogon serrulatus. The sequence goes on along the minus strand of JADLZL010004581.1, from coordinate 8,096 downwards.
GTCAAATTAAGAAATGGTCAAAATGAAAGTTGTAGATCTTGAAAAGTTATACAACTTTATAGTTAAAAAATTTTCATTTAAATTAATTTACTGCTCCAAAATATACTACGAAATATGTCTTTGCCGAGTGTAAAATAAAAACACTTTCGGCAAAGACCTTCTTTGCCGAGTGCTAAAAAATAACACTTTCGGCAAAGAGGCCTCTTTGCCGAGTGCCAGAAAAAAAGCACTCGGCAAAGAGTTCTTTCTTTGCCGAGTGCTTTTTTTGGCACTTTCGGCAAAGAGGCCTCTTTGCTGAAGTGCTTTTTTTGCCGAGTTTTTTTCTTTAGCTCCCGGCAAAGAGCTCTTTGCCGAGTGCCCGAAAAAAACACTCGGCAAAGAAATTAACACTCGGCAAAGAGCCGGTTCCGGTAGTGATACTAGCTAGTGGGTAGTTTGTCCCTGCTGCAACTTGAGAGTTGATCAGAATGAATTAATGTTCTAGCTAGTGCGTAGCTATACTGTACCCTGTAATCCTGTATGTACCCTATTAATTTGTTGGTCTTGCATTGGTTTTTTTTTAATGTATGTACCTGTTTAGGTACTTGTGTTGTCGTCGTCACAGGTGCAACTAATTAATTCCGTATTAGTCATTGATCGTGATGCTATATAGTATAGTAGTAAGTGTCTGCATATATATATGTAGTACTTCAATTATATTCCTTCTCTGTACACAAGCTATCTTAGTAGGAGTGATGTATTGTATAGTAGGAGAAGCTAATAAACTGATATGACAACCACGGCATGCATCATCAGTCTCTCTCTCTCTCTCTCTCTCTCTCTCTCCCCCTGTACGTAACATAATTATTATATACAGTATATATGGGAGGATGGAGTACATGCCGGTACCTGCATGCTGTGCACACATGGGCCGGATGCGGCCACCAGTAGTTAGCTGGTCGAGTCGTCGGTATGTACAGTACGTAGGATCTGAGTGAAGAATGATGGTCATGGAGCCCTCCTTGCATTGCCTGCTATGTACTCCTCACTCACTCCAACAAGAAAGACGCTAATGCAATACGTGCTGCTGATCAAATTTTGACTAGTTTTATAAAAAAAATTAATAATACTTGTATCACTAAATAATTTTATTATGATACTAATTATGCCTTATAACTATTATTATTGTTATTTTGTATATAATTTGGTTAAAGTTACACAAAATATCACCCCCACTATTCCCCGGCCCCGGCCCCGGCCCTGGCCCCTTTCGTTCTTTCTGTTCCATTCTCTCTACTAGCTACGTACATACCTACCAGTTTGTTAGTACTTAACAAAGGAAAGGATCCATCTCTGCAATAATCAAACCATGATCTATCAGCAGTACTGTACTTGAATTCTTCAGCCTCCGGCCTGATCATCGAGTCCTGACACTGATACTACTACATATATATCTATATCTATGTACATCATCTGCATCATCCATTTATTTGTTTGGTGTCGCCTAGCTTTCTAGCTACGACTCCAGCCAGGTTGCAATATATACATACACACGCACTGGCCAGCAGCAGATATGAGCAGGTCGTTCGTCTAAAGGGCCGCTGTTCTGTTAGGTCTCATTGCACGAGTGAGTGAGTGTGCATCTGAACGAAACTGTCTTGACCATATCAGTGGCTACCAAATTAAAGCCTGCTAAGAGAGGAACGAACCAGCTTTATTTGGTCTGCTTTGCTTGCTTTGTCTGCCTTACCTTTACCTAGTGTAGCTACTATCTATCCTTTCTTCACATTGCATTATTGGCCGGCTACACTGCATATATATATCGCAGTGTTCGTTTTTAGTTTTTAGCTTCCTCCCTGACTCACTGCGCTGCTAGTTTTCAGAGGACGGACGACAGAAGAAAGGAGCGGAGCGGAGGCACGCCGATCGATCGAGAAGACGCAGCTTATTATTATTAAGCCTGCACCGATCGACGCGTGCACTGCAGCAAATAACGAGTAACATGGATCAGCAGAAGCAGGAGGAGTCTTGTGTTCCCCCAGGCTTCAGGTTCCACCCTACAGAGGAAGAGCTGGTGGGCTACTACCTTGCCAGGAAGGTGGCATCCCAGAAGATCGACCTCGACATCATCCAGGAGGTGGATCTCTACAGGATAGAGCCATGGGATCTGCAAGGTACATCCATGCATGTTGTTGTTCAGCTCATCATGCATGTCTATATATATATCATCATCATCAGTTAATTTGTTCGTCTCGATCTGTCTGTGAATGTATATATGTATGTTCTTCTTGATCATATCTATATATGATCTATATATGGTGCATGCAGAGAGGTGCAAGCAGCACGCCGGCGGTGGGCACGACGAGCAGGCGACGGAGTGGTACTTCTTCAGCTACAAGGACCGCAAGTACCCCAGCGGGACGAGGACGAACCGCGCCACGGCGGCCGGCTTCTGGAAGGCCACCGGCAGGGACAAGCCGGTGCTCATCAGGACCAGCAGCAGGGTGATCGGCATGAGGAAGACGCTGGTGTTCTACAAGGGGCGAGCCCCCAACGGCAGGAAGAGCGACTGGATCATGCACGAGTACCGACTCCAATCCAACGACCACGCACCCGCGCAGGCAAGCAACAATGCAATTAATGCAACATTCATCCAGTTTATTTTAATTTATTAATTAACTCGATCTAGCTCGCTAGTTCCTTTTTATTTATTTATTATTGATCATGTTTCTTTCTTTCCTATAGACAAACATACAATAATCTCTAGTATAGTATATAATCGTATCATCATCAATCAAAGTTACTAATTCAAATAACTGGAGCTCTCTTTCACTTTGCGTATCCTCCTAAAGTTATTCCATCAGATATAGTGCCAGTAGTTGTGCACTTTTCGATCCATCAACCAAAACAAGAACAAAAAAAAAAAAAGCAAGCAACTTTTAACTCAATGCTGGCCTCTGTCGATACGATATGATCTCTGACTGACACTTGTTATAATGGATGATGTACCAGGAGGAAGGCTGGGTGGTGTGCCGCGCATTCCAGAAGCCTATCCCCAACCAGAGGCCCTTCTTCCCCACCAGCTATGCCGCCACCGCCGGTTACTGCTACGACGTCGACCACCACCTCTCAACGACGAGCACTCGGATGATGCACGTCGACGGCGACCGCCATATGCATTTCCTGGGCTCGTCAGCAGCAGCACTGCTACACCACCCTGCCGCAGGGCTGCCTGGCACTGGCAGCATCTTCCCGCCTTCTTCGTTATACTCGGACGACGACTTGGAGTCCAAGAAGCAGCATCTGTTCAGTATCCCACCGCTGGAGAGCCCCACTGCCGCCATAGCCGCCTGCTATTCCGATGGCGGCGGCTACGCACAGAGAAGCAGCAGCTACGATGAACGTGAGCTGATGGTCCAGCAAGGAGTACTAGGAGGAGGAGAGCAAGCTGCTGCAGCCGCTGCCGGCGCAATCGACTGGAATTTTCTGGACAGCCTGCTGTCCGCGACATCGCAACTCCATGAATCCTCGGGATCCTTGTTGCAGTGACCTCCATCGGTCCATCGTCCTTGATTCCTCTCCAATGGGCTGCAGCAGCATGCATCCACGTGCACACTGCTGATCATTGTTCATTCATCGGCATTATATATATTTATTAGTTGCATACTAATAATTCAGATGTGTTCATACATATACATATATACTAGACATACTTCATTGTAGGTCATGTGTAGCTGCAAGTTACACATTACAGCTGTATAGTATGCGCATGTTTCACTTACTGGATCGACTTACGTACTGCTGGGAGTGGGAGCTCATCATCATTCAGTCAGTATCCATTTTGTTGTTTGTAGTTCTCTGTGCATGCCTTGGTAGAACATGATGCATATTGTTAGTAAAAAATGCACCAGTCCCAGCAGGTAGCTAGCTATATATGTGTATAATTTGTTCTCACCAGCTTATATTATACATATACAACTATTATTACTTATACTGATGATATGATATCTGAATACATATGACGCTTGCTTTCATTTGAGACTGCTGAATGAAGAAGCCTTCAAGTTATTCTTTTTAAGGAAAAAAAAGCTAATTAAGTCCATTTGAATATTTGATTCACGCGGGATAGTAGATGCACTGCATGGGTCGAGTAAAGCACACTTGATCTCGATCGAATTGTTGTGTTTTGTGTAGTATGGTGAGCCGCAGATTAAAGATGGGTACGTCATCGATCAGTACGTTGACGCCATCATGGGTTAGGCTAGCTGATAATATTAAAACAAAAGCGAAGCAAATTGACAAGGACTCGCACTAGCTCGGTTGCCACTCATGGCGCGCTAGCTAGTATGTAGCTGCCCACAACGTACTAATATAACAACGACTGACGCACAATATAATATTATTAGTCGAATCGGCAATTAATCACAGCATGCTGCAGTACAAATCAATCGTATTCTTGGGCGTGTGAATGTGCGACCCTAACAATAAGCTAAGCTGGCTTGCGTAGCCAATTCAATTACTGTTTCATCCGATCCATCACTTCCAGAGCATCCATCTATCGCTCGTAACTATCAGTTAGTATATATCACTGCTTGCCGCGTTTTAGCGAGCAAGATTAATTGCTGTAATGAATTTCTATATCTATCGTAATTAATTCAGATACCTAATTAATTTGTTCACTAATTAATGTATGTAACGCGTTTTCCCCATACGTGCCTCTAATCTAATCTGTACTGTAGAAATCTGACATAGTGTAGTAGCAAGGTAGTATATAATCGGCCACGCAAATTAATAACCGGCCGGGTGGTGGTGATGATGGCGCATGCAATAATGCAACTTGTGTGGCTGAATTATTGTTGTTCGCGCGCGATGCATGCATGCACTGTGGTAATGGAATGCATGCCTATGTATGGGGACGGACGGACGACCGGCAGCAGTCCCGGCCGGGCAAGAGCTGAACAATGGCTGCTGGGGCGGCCGCCGGCATGCAGCGGTCATGCATATCATGGATGGGCCGGCCGGGGGTGGTGGTGGCAAACGATCGATCGACCAAACTGCTGCTAGCAGGGACAGCGCTAGCGTTAGCTAGTGCCGCCCTAGTGCACGGGCCACCACCATATGCGTGCATGGCCTGGCCTGCATTGCAGGCGCCCTTGTCGGGAGGGAACTCTTGAATCCCTTCCTTCCTTAATTCGTTCTACACGTTCTAGAGCATCGAGTACGTACCACTACCGGAATCCTATAGTATGCCGAGTGCCGTATATTTTTCCGAGAGCAAACCTAAAAACTCTCGGCAAACCATGAATTTGCCAAGAGTAGCTCTCGGCAAACTCCAACCTTCGGTAAACAATCAAGTTTGCCGAGAGCCATACTCACGGCAAAGAAACCCACTCGGCAAACAACAAGATGCCGAGAGCAAGGCACACGGCAAACATAAACCCTCGGCAAAGCATTGACGGCGACTAACAGCCGTTCCCTCCCGTTTCCTTTGCCGAGAGGCATTAACCCGGCTCTCGGCAAACATTAGCAATATGCCGAGGGTAGTTTTCTGACCCTCGGCAAAGAATAATTTTTTCTTCTCCTTTTGATATCAAACTTTTTATGTTGTCTTCCTGCATTAATTGGGGCAACATATTGAAAGATGGAGCAATTTTAAGAAAATTTTTAATATTTCCTCTATTATTTTCATTTTATTGAATTTTTCTAGAAAATACGGATTTGAACTGCGAGTGCATCGAATCAGGCAATTCTATTCATGGAAAATTTATATTCGTGTTACTTAGTGTATTTTGAGGCCCGTGTCCATATGTAGACCCTAACTCTCGCACATCGTGTTAACGAAACATGACGTTGACAATGGAGGCGAATTGTTTTAAAATTGTATAAAACGCACACGAAGTCCAAAAATCATGAAACTTGACGAGGTCTCACGATATTATATGTGTAGACTATGGTAAAAATTTGAGAATGTTTTGAGCACGGTGTCATGTCTGATGCTTACAAAGCCATACTGGAGCGACTTGAAGACCTTATATCACATGTGATAATGTTTGGTTCTGTAAACATCTTACGTGATGCCATGCTCCAAACGTTCTCAATTTTTACCAGAAGCTACACATATGATATCGTGACACCTCGTTATTCATGATTTTTAGACTTCTCGCTTGCATTTTATAAATTTTTAAAACATTTTCCCCCAAAGTCGACATTATATTTCGTGAAGACGAGGTGCGAGAGTTAGGTGAACTCATGGACATGCCTCCACCAGCAACTAACCAACATGGATATAAATTTTCCATCAACATAATTGCATGATTGGATGCACTCGTAGTTCAAATCCTTATTTTTTAAAAAATTCAATGAAACAAAAATAATAGAGCAAATATAGCAAAAATTCATAAAATTACACCATATTTCAACATGTTACCCCTATTTATGCAGGAAGTCTACTGAAAAAAGATTGGGATAAAAAAACAAAAATAAAACTTTGCCGAGGGGCCACGAAATTGCCCTCGGCAAAGCGACTTTTTGCCGAGAGCCTCGCTTTTTTTAACTCTCGGCAAAATTTTTTTTTTTTTTGAATTTTGTCTGCAGCACTGCTTTAAAAAAAAAAAATGAAACTCTTTGCCGAGAGCCTATTTGCTCACTCTCGGCAAAGTATTTGTGTTTTTATTTTGTTTGCATTCACGGTTTCAATAAAAAAAAGTCATAATGTTTGCCGAGAGCTTTGTTCGTTGCTCTCGGCAAAGGAGTTCGAATCTTGTCCATATGCTGTTGAACTGAAAAAAGGCAAGCAATCTTTGTCGAGAGCCTGGGATCGGCTCTCGGCAAACAGTCCTTCTTATCCATTCCGACAGCACTCACGCGCACACACCACCACTCAAACACACACACCAGCACTCAACACGCACCACACGCCTTCGCCCGGCATGCCGCACCACTCCTCAGCGCCGGAAGGCTGCCGCCTCCGCCGCCCGCGCCGCGAACTCGCCGGCCGCCCCACCAACCAACCGCCGGGCTTTGCTGCCCTGAGCGCCTCACCAGCGCCCGCGCCAGCGACGCCGGGGACGCCGCCCGCTCTTCGGTCCGCGCAGGCCGCGGGCGGGCGAAGCCGCCCGCTGCCCGCTGGCGAGGGGCTGCAGCGGCCACGCCCGGCCCGCGCAGCCGCGCCCACACCGGAGGGAGCCGGGCAGGCAGCGCGCCCACGCCCGGCCGCGGCTGCCCCGCAAGACCAAGGGGCCTCATTGACGAGGGAGGAGGGGCCGCCCGTCCATCAACGTAGTGCCGCGCCTCTCCCGGTTCCCTCGCTACGCCAGTGCCTCTCCTTCACGCTCACGGGTGAAGGCTGCCGCCCCGCCATTGCTTAGGTACTAGCTCCGTTAATGCTTATTTTGTGGTCAATTTGGGAGTTGTTTCGTCAGTTGTGTACTATTCCGAAACTTATTGAGAAGCAGTAATTGCTAGGGTCTGCTTTGGTTTCTAAGTTCAGCTGGAATGCAGCATGTGTGGTTCCTCTGACTAGTTGGTAGGTAGCTGCTACTGAATCAAGACGACAAGTTTGTGAATAATCCATTGAAACCAGCACCTGCGTCTCCTTTCATTGTTTGTTATCAGGAGGAGTAGGAGTTTAACACCTGCAGTCTAGCAGTAAAACAACAGTTGTAGTTGGGCCAATATTATGTATGCACTTTATAGCTTCTGAAACATATTTGCACTGTTCTAGAATTCGAATGCATGTAAAGTTCTATCCATTTGCTTACTTCAAAGATTAGATAGAGCACTGGAATTTGTACCACTACCGGAATCCATTAGCTAGGTTTAATGTTTTCAAGGGGCTATTAATGAAAGAGGACTGAGTAGAAATATAGTATTTGCTTGACTTTACATAAGATGTATGAAATGAAACAACAGTAAGTAGCTATTGTTTTGGGAGAAGAGAGCAAAAACACAAATGCCCATCACTTATCATGCTCATTCAGGTCTGAATTAAGTGGCAATTAATCTTTTGTCTACAATCTTTTATTTGGCATTTTTTAAAAATCATACAGTATGGGTTTCATGTGCAATCATTTCACCCACTTTCTATCTGTAGCAAATTGGACATGGAAATTATATGA
>JADLZL010004578.1:0-20156 GCA_015844335.1 Chrysopogon serrulatus | reverse complement strand
CTATATATGTTGAGTAGTGATAATGAACTTTCTTCATGTGTCTCACATCACTATATATCTATAGTGATCAATTGGAAAAGTTTCAGAAAGATTGGAATCAATTGGTCACATGAAATGACAAGCTTTATCCTCGCTCAAAAGGGCTTATCAAGTGCATGAGCATATGAAAAGTCAACCAAGTCATACAACCTTGCTCAAATAACTCTACATTAACTCTACAACAAAAGTCGTGAAGGGTTCATGTTGAGCAAGTGCCCTAAAAATGCTTCTAAGTGATAGTTGACCTATATTAACCCTAGAGCACTTTTGTTTGATTGTTTAAGAAGTGCAGCTTAGAGAGTTTGTATGGCTGTGCACCCTTAATCAAAGTTGTAGAGAACTTTATAAGGAACAAACTTTGTTTAAGGGCCAAGTCATGAAAATATGCACAACATGCCCAAAAGGGGTTCCCAAATCAGACTCCAATTCTGAATTCAGGATTTGAAATATTTTCTAAGTCTGAAAATCAGTGTCGACCGCGTTGATGTCTCGCGTTCTCTAAATTTTGTGTAGCAACTTGAGTTGGATCAAAAATAGAAGTTGGTGATAATTACATGAAGAAGAGCATGCCAAGAGATGAGATCAATTGACTCGATTTGACAAGGTTTTGACAGCTGTACTTAATGACTTTTAGCTCGCCGACAGTAGCAGGTTTGTGATTAATTATCTCTTAATCTATTCAGCTAATGGCCGAGCACCCTTAACAGAAAATATAGAGTTAAGTTTGGGCTTCAACTTTGCTTTTGGGTCCGTCATCCAATTCAGCCTGTACTTGGACCAAAATCGCGGGTCCGCCACGTGCTCGCGGAAATGCCTAAAAGGCGACGCGTGTCCGGACGTGGCAACCATGCGCGAGCAGCAGCGCCCCGCCTTCCTCCACGCGCCCCTGCTCTTCCTGATGCGGGCAGCAAGCTCCCCCACTCGCCTCCCACTCCCCCCAGATGCCCCCTCCCTCTTCCTCGCCTTCCCAACCGCCGCCGCCGCTAGATGAGAGCGAACGCAACCCGCCGCCGCCATGGCCAAGCTCCTAAAGCCGTCGCCGCCGCCTGCCCTCCAAAATCTCCACCCGGGCGACCGCGCCACCGCGTTACCAAGCTGGCCGCGCCTCTGCGTCGCTCGGGCCGCCGCCATCGCGGCGTCATGCCGCCGCCGGGCGCCGCCGCCGCCGGTCTCGGCCGCCATGGCCAGGGAGCCATGGGACGGTTCCAACCTGGCCGTGGCCAACCACAGGCGCGGCGGCCGCTGCCGACCATGGCGCCTCGGCCAGGCGGCCCTCCTCCGCCATCGCTGGCCCAAAGCCGCCACGCCGCGCCCATCCGCCAGAGCCGAAGTCGCCTCCTCTCTGCTGCCTCCGTAAGGAAGAAGGAAGAAGGGAGTCAATCGCAAATAGAAGCTCTTTGGTGGATTTTTATGCAAAATCTGTGACTCATTGCTACAGTGCCATACAGTGCTATGTCCTGCGTGTTGATTCAGTGAGAGTCGAGGGGTCCTGATGCAAATTGCTTGTCTTATATGGTTTTCTGTTTTTCTTTTCCAAGAAAATCGCTGAAAGTTTGATAATTCATAGTAAATCACAGAAAAATCATAAAATAGCAAATGAGAACTTTTTGGAATCCTTGTGAGTAGATATATCTAGTAGTATGATAATATTGCATGTTTTAGTAGAAAGTTTGTGCGATAAAAATAGATCCTTGCTACCTAGGGTTTTCTCTTGTTAATTTTATATCTGCTGATGTGGTGCTCCAAATGATGTGAAATTTGGATGGTAGGCTACTAGTGATATGTGTATGCTATGATAAAAATTTGAGATTCATTTCATGCAGTATATGTGAGTTATTTAGATATCTTGCTTGATGTCTAGCAAATGGATTTAATTGATTAATAATTCAAATAAAAATTTAAAAATAGAAAATGTGGTTTCACTACCTTTGCATAATGTTGTTGTGACTTCTGGAAGCTTAACATGACTTTATGTTTACAGAAAATGTTGAGTTTTAGAATTATCTTGCTCTCACATGGTTTATTGTTGTAGCAATTTGTCTTTTCATAGAGGATGCTATACTTGTTCAAATGCTCTAAAATTTGGATACTAAACTATTGGTAATATATGTGAGCTACTGTAATTTTCTTAGAATTTACTGTGCACTTTTTAATATGTGTTTCATATATGCTCCTTATTCCACTAAGTTAGTTAAATAAATGAAAAAGGGTATGATAATAATTTATTTGAGATTGGTCATCATGTTTTCTAGTGTTTATTTAGCATATATTAACTGTTGGTAACTTTGGTTGTGTCCAAATTGATGTTTGAAATATAAGTGAAATATTATTTGCTCTATTTATTCAATTCTGGAGCTTTCTAGACAGTTTGTAGGACTTTGATGATTGCACCTTATAAACGATGTTTTCTGTGAAACTTGTCTATAATAAAGGTGTAGATAACTTACATATCTAGCTTGTGATAAATTTTTATAGTTATAGACTTTATAGTTTTTGAGTTATGACTGTGTAATGTTCAGCTTCAGAAATAGCTGCTCTCTGCGATTATCTGACCAGATTGGAGAAATAGAATTGTTTGGCTATATTAGAGGTTGAATCATACTGAGATGATTAAAGATGATTTGTAGGTAATTTCATAAGCTTTCTAGATTGTCTTGTTGCAAGTAATTTGGAGTTGTAGAACTCTAGATATAGTTTAATTACTCAGCTGCTGCGTGTATGTCTAGAAATTGATAGATTCTAGTTCTAGTTGTTTACTTTGTATGTTGGTTAGTGTGGCTCATGTCATTGGTGTTGGTTAATTTAATACACTTGAGATCTCATATATTGGTGTCGTGTTTGATATGCTAGCTATACCAATGTTTGCCATGATTGTGAATAGTTTACTCTCTAATTGCTCATATCTTCTAGTGTGGCTTGATGCTTGTCTTGCATGCTTGAGGGCTGCATCTTTTATTGGCATTCTTCATATTCATGCACTTACATCTTGCATCTCATCTAGGTACGCTAGATGAACTACGTGAAGGACGAGATGTGGATGCCAAACCCGAAGACGGTGTTTGGTGGACTTATCCTGATGATGGACGGAAGATGCTCGCCAAGTGATTACCATCTAACAACACTGACTTGTGTCATATTCCAGGCAAGCACCGAGCCGCCTACTTACCTATGCTTTCTAATAGTCTAATTATGCTTTATGATTGTTGCATTAAGTATAGGAGTTGTGTGCAACCGTTGCTGCATTATATCCTTGCTTTACCATTGAATTATCCCACCTTGATACACCCTGCTAGTCTAGGGCGAGTAATATGCTTAGCTTGCTTAGACGGTAGAAGTCGGGTGATTTCCTGTCATCCGCGAGTATAGGTGGTTACTTATGATTGATGGAAAAGCTTATGTTGATATCATCTGGTTGATGGTTATGGTTATGATAAATGGAGACCGGACGGAGTCTTGTGGGGTTGTTGGACCATAGTGATTCCGTCTGTGTCGATTAAGGACCGTACCGTTGATGTACCCCAAGTCATGTTGAACGCATGCCTCATACTTAGCTGGCCGGATAAGCACTTCCGACCGCGAAGCCTAACACTATCCAGGCCGGTTCTCGACCCGTTCGCACCGCATCGAGATGGACGGGGGCGCGAAGAGTAAGTCCGAGGTCCAAATGGTCGGCTATAGGCGTCGGGCGGCCCCTGGGTACGGTTGTTCCATGCGAGTCCGCGTGATTTGTTCTTCCCGGATACGTGCCACGGTGATCTGTAGCTCACCGACGGGTGAGTGTGGTTTGTGTGAGGAATACCCCCTGAGCTCAGTTGTAATCGATTCGAATCACGATCGTTCCTGGACAGTGAACACTTGACTTGAGCTGCACCATCGTAGTAATGATTATGGAATGTGATTAATGATGATGATGAGTTAAGCTAATAATTATGCTTATGGTTACTACTTGTTTGCTTAATCATGACTAATATACTATAATGATGCATAGTATAGGTGCTCACCTAGTATAAATAGGAATGGTTAAGCTGAGCTGTCACTTTAAATATTACTACCGCTTTTCTGCAAAAGAGTCAAGCTATCCCCTGATAAAGCCTGTCATACTCCTTGGAGTCTTTTTTTTTGAGTCACGGGTAAGTCTAGTGAGTACCTTCTCGTACTCGTGGGTTTTTCCCGCTTGTTGTTTGTGTGCAGATGGCCATACCTACCACGGGTATTGTGAGACCTCGCTTATATCCAAAGGATTAAAGTACCAAGGGCATGGTCGTTCTTAATATTCTCCCCACTTGCTTTTTGTGGATTGGCTATCGAAATGGGTAATCGTATTAAACTTAAGTTTGTGTGTGTGGGTTGAGCTTTTAAAACTATCTTGTTCCGCTACTTGGATTTAAAGAACTTGGTTTGTAATAACTTATTTCCGCACTCTGATGTTGTTGAACTATTTGTGAAATGTTGTAACATGCGAATGGTGACGCTAAACTTGTACGATCTTGGTTGATGATGTTTGGTTTGAAATCCTTCGAGATTTCCTGACTACCGGGTTTATAACGGCTTAAGTGTGACAATTGCTTGCTTAGCGAGTGATTTTTCACTTATGTTTTTATAAATTGGTCGGTTCTCATGTTACACTACATTCTCAAGAAGAGCACTCGATTGAGCAAGTTTGGGAAGAAGTGTGATGAAGGATTCCTACTTGGTTACTCCACTACAAGCAAAGCATATAGAGTTTAGAATCTCACTCATGGCATAGTTGAAGAGGTGCATGATGTAGAATTTGATGAAACCAAAGGCTCACAAAATAAGGAGGAAAATCTTGATGATGTGAGAGGAACTCAATTGATACAAGCCATGAAGGAAATAGATGTTGGTGACATTAGGTCAACACAAGTGGTAGATGTTGAGGATGACAAAGATCAAGTAATTGTGTCTCCAAATATGCAAGCTAGCAGTTCTCAAGCTCAAAGTCAAGCTAGTGGTTCTCAAGTTCAAAGTCAAGCTAATGACTCTCAAGTGCAAGATCAAGTGGCTAGTACATCATCTCAACCAAGTGATCAACCTAGTTCAAGTGCTCAACCTCATATTCTCCAACCAACTTATATTGCAAGGGATCATCCTCTAGATCAAGTGGTTGGTGATATTAGAGTTTTATCCATAGAACCGAAGAAAATAGAAGAAGCTTTGATGGATTGTGATTGGGTCAATGCCATGCATGAAGAGCTCAACAAGTTTAAAAGAAATCAAGTTTGGAAACTAGTTAAGCATCCGAAGAACTACAATGTCATTGGCACCAAATGGGTATTCTAGAACAAGTAAGATCAAGATGGCATAGTTGTGAGAAACAAAGCAAGATTGGTAGCATAAGGATACACTCAAGTTAAAGGTCTTGACTTTAGAGAAACCTATGCCTATGCACCGGTTGCAAGATTGGAGGCAATTAGAATCTTATTAGCCTATGCTTGTGCCCACAACATCAAGCTATACCAAATGGATGTGAAAAGTGCTTTCTTGAATGGATTCATCAATGAGCTAGTGTATGTTGAGCAACCCCCGAATTTGAAGATATCAAAAAGCCAAACCATGTCTATAAGTTGAAGAAGGTTTCTATGGCTTGAAGCAAGCTCCAAGGGCATGGTATGAGAGATTGAGATTTCTTGATCTCCAAAGGGTTCAAGATGAGGAAGGTTGATAACACTCTCTTCACCAAGAAGATTAGCAAGGACTTGTTTGTGTTGCAAATCTATATGGATGACATTATCTTTGGATCAACCAACCAAGACTTTTGTGAAGAGTTTGGAGAAATGATGGCAAAAGAATTTGAGATGTCTATGATTGAGAGCTTAGCTACTTCCTTGGTCTACAAATCAAGCAATTGAAGAAAGGCACATTTGTGAGTCAAAGCAAGTACATCAAGGACATGTTGAAGAAATTTGGAATGGAAGAAGCCAAGTCAATTGGGACACCAATGGGAACAAATGGTCATCTTGACTTGGACACAAGTGGCAACATGGTAGATTAAAAGTTGTATCGGTCTATTGTAACACCCCAGGTGTTAAGCGTTAATAAAATTGCCATGTCATCATTTTAGGCAGCAAGCATCATGCTTAGTAAAATTTAAAAATGTTGCATAGATGGTTGCAGTGCATTGAATGCTTGTCCCTTGTGACATGGTTATGTTGATCATCTACTTTGGTGTGTGACCAACTTTGCGATCATACCTCAAGCAACTTTTCTAATTCAAAATATTTGAATGTGAGAACCAAAAGTGAAATGGAATTCCAAACCTCACTTCCTAAAAATGACTAAGTGTGGGATTGGAATTTCCAATTCAGTTTTGAAGAATTAATTGCCACCAATTTTGAAAATAAAAAAGTTCCAAACTTTTGTTCTATATCAAAATACAAACTTTGTACTGTGCCATAGAGCAATTGATTGGATCAGTTGTTTGCTAATTGATCATTAATTTAATTGCTAAATTAGGAATCAGCAAGAAGGATTTTCTAGAACCCTATTTCTTTCTAAGTTCAAATTATGAAACTTTGATTTGGATCAAGAAATTAGAGTTTGAAAAGTAGAGAGTTTTAATTTGTCTTTTTCACTCTTCTTCTACATTCATGTGTTGCCACATCTTTTCTTCTTGCACTTTCTCATGCCACCTATCCCACCATGTGTCATGGTTCATGACCCTTCTTGTATTTTCTCCATGCCACCTATCTCCCCATGTGTCATGGTATGGTTAATTGAAGTGGAGAAACCACCATGTGTCATGGTTCATGACCCTTCTTGTATTTTCTCCATGCCACCTATCTCCCCATGTGTCATGGTATGGTTAATTGAAGTGGAGAAACCACCATGTGTCATGGTTCATGACCCTTCTTGTATTTTCTCCATGCCACCTATCTCCCCATGTGTCATGGTATGGTTAATTGAAGTGGAGAAACCACCATGTGTCATGGTTCATGACCCTTCTTGTATTTTCTCCATGCCACCTATCTCCCCATGTGTCTGGTATGGTTAATTGAAGTGGAGAAACCACCATGTGTCATGGTTCATGACCCTTCTTGTATTTTCTCCATGCCACCTATCTCCCCATGTGTCATGGTATGGTTAATTGAAGTAGAGAAATCAAATTTTTCCTCTCTTACTTCCCCTTCCTATATATATAGGTCTCTTGCTCTCCATTAGAAAGTAGAGACCAAGCAAGAAAGTAGTAGGCAGCCATCACCCCAACTCCATTCCCTGCTAGTGCTACTCCTTCCTTGCTCCTTCATCAAGCCGGCCACACTTTCCCTTTCCTCACACTGCTGTCCTGGCCGAGCGCAACAGTTCTTGTAAGTGATTGTTTCCATATAGTAAATCAAGTTTTCTATGGATGAGCTGAACATAAAAGTTGTAGTTAACTTCCATATCTTGCTTGTCCTAGAATTTCATGATTTTAGACCTGATAATTTAAGAGTTATAGATTTTACAAAATCCCTGTCTAGTTTCTGCCTGTTCTTGAACAGATCTGCTTGGTATTGCTGTTAGACTTAATTAACTTCTAAATCATCTTTTGGTAATAAGTAGAAAGTTGTAGTACTTTTCATAAGCTTTCTAAAATGTTAAGAATCATAATTTTTCATGATCTAGAACTCTAGTGATAGCTGTTGAAAACTTGATGCTTAAATCTGTCCACTATGGACAGAGTTGTTTTCTTTGTACTGTTTGGCCATGTTATGGATGGAATTAGCTTTTGTTATTAATAACAAAGTTGTAGATAATTATCTATGCTTTCTAAAAAGTCTAGGATCATTTTATCGGATGTTTATACCTTCAATTACGATTAAATGCAGTAACTGCATACTGCTGTCCTACTTTTATTTTAAATCTTTAGTGTTGACTTAAGCTTGATAAAGTAAGCTAATAAAAGAAGGATGCAAGTAGGCACTTCCATGCATCATGTCATGCATTCCATCATGTTAAGCATATTATTAAGCATGCATTCTTATCTCCGTTCAGAGAACAAGAGTGAGTTAGCTAGTGGTGATCCAGTTCCAAGCGAGGAGAATTTTCTCGAGACGGTGGGATTTGATATCTGTGGTCCATCCGAGGAAGAAGATCCAGCCACTGAAGGCAAGCCCGGGAGCATAAATCTCTTTTACCTTGTATTTTTTTTAAAAGCTTACACAAGTGTTTTATATTTTATGCATGAATTGGATAAGTAATGTTGGTAAACCACTTGATGCATAATTCACCCTTTCCTTGACACCATACCCAAAGATCCCTTTTAGTGGTCTAGGCTAGCAATGCTTAGCTCGCTTAGTTAAAGGTTAAGTGGTAAGTTATCATTTGCTATGAGCTTTGCTCAGAAATGTCCCGAGAAGTGATGACTTGATCATTCGCCAAGTACCTCTCTTAGGTACAAGTAAGCGAGTTGGAGGGGAAATGGAGACCTGACGGGTGGCATGCACCGTGTATGATTAGGGTAGTGTTCGCCTGCGTCGATTAAGGACCGTTCCGTTGATTGGCCCTTGGATCGAGAACTTTGCAGTACTAGCCACATACTTCGGTAAGCCTGTGTACCTTGGCTAATCTAGTTTGAGAATGGATCCCTGCGCACTGGGAGTGGAGAGATGGCGAGAGTAGCGTGTACCCACCCTATGAGTCCACAGGTAGGGATGGCACATGAGTCCTGAAGGGATGGCATGTGAGTCCAGGACGGGATGGCATACGGCGGTGGTGTACTGTACTCTCCTGCAGCGCTGACCCTGCACTCATTTGGAGGATCCAGGGAGAAAGGGTTGATATATGTAGGTCGTGGACCTGCATATGTCGTGTGGTTTAGGAATCCCCAGCTGGGTTACTAATCGGTTCGAATCATCGTTTGCTCCACGGTAACAGGAGACTTGATCCTCGCACCGTCATCGTAGTATTTGCTATGGAACTTGACTCATGATTTTGAGAAAGATGTATAATAAATATTATTTGATTTAGAATAGGTATAATTATGAAATTTAAAACAGCTAAACCTCGACAATAAGGATTCATCATTAGTGAGCTTTTTCTCGCAAAAATTCCCTCCGGTTTCGCCCGAAAATCCCTTTTAGCCAAAGATGCCCTTGATTCCTCCCTCCGTCGGGTAAGACTTGTTGAGTACCCTCATGTACTCGGGTTTGTTAAACCCCTGTTGCAGGTGAACCGCATGAGCAGGCGACGTTTTGCCCCTGCTGCATGATGGTCTTGAATGAAGAAGAAGAGCAGGAGTAAAGTTAGTTTTGTAATTGTGTGCACCCGTGGGCAGGGTGACTTTCCGTTATGTGTTTGTAATAAAGTTACTAATGCTACTTACTCTGTGAGAGAGAGTTGAACCATGGTTTGTAATAAAAGTTACACCGGTTTGTAAAATTATGTTGTATACTTCCGCGTACTCATGTAATATATTTTGTATAATTATGTAAACTCGTTGTAATACCGTGATGCCAATGTAACCATGCGATCCTGTTCGAAAGAGCGGAGTCGTCTAAGTAGTTTGTCCCCCATGCATAAGTAACCGAAGGCTTGAGAAGCAATGGTACGTGTATGTGGGCCATTCAATTTAGTCGGTTCTGTGACATCTATGATTGGAAGCCTACTCTATGTGACCGCTTCTAGGCCGGATGTCATGTTTAGTGTGTGCATGTGTGCAAGGTTTCAAGCTTCACCAAGAGAAAGTCATTTGAAGGCAACCAAGAGGATATTGAGATATCATAAGCACACACCAAATGTTGGATTGTGGTATAGCAAGGGGTCAAACTTTGAGTTGATTGGATATTCGGACTCCGATTATGCGGGATGCAAGGTGGATAGAAAAAGCACTAGTGGAACATGCCAATTGCTAGGAAGGTCACTTGTCTCATGGTCATCCAAGAAACAAAATAGTGTTGCACTCTCTACCACTGAAGCCGAATACATTAGTACGGGGAGTTGTTGTGCTCAATTATTATGGATGAAGGCCCAATTGAAGGATTTTGGAATCAAATTTGGACAAGTGACATTGCTATGTGATAGTGAAAGTGCCGTGAAGATCACCACCAATCCGGTTCAATATTCAAGGACAAAGCACATTGACATAAGACATCACTTCATTAGAGATCACTAAGCAAAGGGGGATATTTCTATTGAGAGTGTTGGCACCGATGATCAACTTGCCGATATCTTTACCAAGCCACTTGATGAGAAGAGATTTTGCACATTAAGAAATGAATTGAACATTCTTGACTTCTCCAACATAAAATGAATGCACCCCAACTATATGACATGCCTCTCCTTCGACTAATGCAAAGGTGAAATTGTTTGGCATGATGCATTCATATTTAATAAGGACTTGATTAAAGCATATAGACATTCCTTCTAGTGATATCTCTTGCTTATTAGGCTCATTCATAAAAACAAAATGATTTTGAGTACATATTATGCCACTATTGCTTCTATGTCTTGTATGATCTAGTGGCTAAATATGACATGTTTATGAGAATGTGAACCTAGTGTTTGATCCAGTTAAATGAGCAAGAAAGGATCTAGTTCAACATTGACAAGATAACCATTGAAAGATGTGTGAAGAAGCTTGTCATTGGTTCAAACCGATCTAGATTACTTATACAAGTTTACTAGTTTTTGAACCACACGAGAAGGAAGTTTATGGAAACAAGTGATCCTCAACTTTAAGTGATCATCTCTTTACTTCAAGCTCCCTCCATGATTTCAAGTCTATACCACGCATGATCATATACCTTACAAAGATAGCATACATCAAGGGGGAGAGTAGATGAAGAATGGAAAGGGAAGAATGGAAAGGTATCAAAATTTTGAAGCACACAAGTAGGGGGAGCAAGCTCATGAACACAATTCATTGCATTTAAATGTGCATATTCATATGATTGCTTGCATTGCACTTAGAATTTGTTTATCTCATAAGTGATATCTCTCTTGCTTGTGTGGTGCTTGCTAGTATAGAACTTGATTGATGGATTGATTACTAGCATGCATAGGTTCTAGCTAGAAGTAGCATTTTTCTTAGTGTCTTCCAAGTGGTATCTAGAAATCATGCTTTTAATGTTGATTTCATAGGGTTTCTAGCTATTTGATGTTTTCTAGCTAGATTTGGTGCTAAGGATGGTTCATGATGTGCACTCCGATGGTATCGCGCTTCAAAGGTCCATTCTATACAACTTAGCATCAATTTGGTAGAAATGACTCTCCCAAAACCAATTTATCCATCATGTGTGCAAAGCTTCTAAATCCAAACTCTTAGCACACATGTAGGGGGAGCCATAGCTACCAAATAGATTTTACATGACTTGTCCAATTCTTTTCAAAGCTCAAATTGCTTGGACAAGTGGTGTAAAGTCAAAATTGAATTTAACTCATATCTTTGTGCAGGTTGTCATCAATTACCAAAAAGGGAGAGATTGAAAGCCCTAGTTTGGTTTTGGCTAATTGATGAAATATAGGACTAACCCTATTGTTAAGTGTGTAGCATTAGAGAAAGAGAAGGTCCAAGCCAAGTGGTGGAATGGTGATCAAGTTGATGGAAGTGATCAAAGATGATCAAGTGCCACCCTTAGAGATGAAGGAAGATAAGGAGCAAGATGGAATGCTAGAGGCAAAGGTATATGCTAGGGCATTTCTATTTTGCTGGCCATAGGTGAGTAGAGAAGTTGATGGCTGGATTTAGGATTGATAACCGTACTATTAAGAGGGATGATGTCGCGCAATATCGGTTATCTAGCAATGACTTTGCATGTGCATTAGCGACCTAGTGAGCTAACAATCTCTTGCTAAATTTATTTGAAAATACTAACACATGTACACAAGTGGAGAGACACTCTTGTGTTGGCACATGAGGGCAGGAGTTGATGGTGTTTGGGTGTGAAACCCTCCCACCGAGCTCGTGAGGTGGGACTCCGGAGTTTTTGGATGAAAAAGGGTCACTCAGAGGTGACCGGATGCTGTCCTGGTAGGGACCGGATGCGTCCGGTCAGTTGGTGGCGTCCAGCATTTTTACTGGGGCGACCGGACTCCAGGGACCGGACAGTCTGGTGCCAAGTTCTGGTCGAGCCCGTGTGCAAGAAGTGAGCACCGGACGCTGG
Organism: Chrysopogon serrulatus; assembly: GCA_015844335.1. Classification (NCBI taxonomy): domain Eukaryota; kingdom Viridiplantae; phylum Streptophyta; class Magnoliopsida; order Poales; family Poaceae; genus Chrysopogon; species Chrysopogon serrulatus. The sequence goes on along the minus strand of JADLZL010004578.1, from coordinate 8,016 downwards.
GGCACCCGTCGAGGCGGGGGACGCGTCCGGTTGTGATTTACCCTCTCTGGAACCTCTCTGGTGGCCGACCAGATGCTACTGTGGGCGCGTCCGGTCATGGCGCAGGACGCGTCCGGTCGTGTGCTGAAGGGCGCGAGGTGGTTCGACCGTTGGCGCGCAACGGCTATATTCAAATGAGCTGTACACGTGGGCGTTTATGTGCGACCGGACGCTGGACCGGACGTTTCTGGTCATCTCGTCTTGCGCGTTCGGTCAGTGCGCAGACAGGTGTTTTTGAGTGTAACGGTTGGGTGCTTTGATGGGTGCCTATATAAGTGAATTGGCCAGCTCTAGGGAGTCTCGCTTGGCACTTTGACATTCTTGATATCCCCTAGAGCTAAGCAAACCTTCTCCCTCACTTTGCATGCCTCTTGATTGATCTAGAGAGTGATTGGGAGAGCTTCTAGTGCATTTGCCTTGTGATTGAGCATCTAGTGGCACTAGTGGGCGTTCTTGCTGCGATTGAGCTTATTACTCTGGTGATTGCCGTCACCTAGACGGTTGGAGCAAATGAGCCAGAGTTGAGCAAGGTTGAAGATTGTCCTTGGCCACTGAGGTGATTGTGAGGGGTGTTGATCTCACCCCGCGGGAGATCACGAAAGGAATCCTTAGTGGAACCTCGTGTCATTGAGTTACCCTCACTTTGTGTGAGTTCTTGTGGTGCCCAGTGAGGGCTTGGCTTGTGACGCCGATTAGCCACCGAACTACCGAGTGTGTGGTCGACACAACGGGGAGTAGCGTGCCGGCAAGCACATGAACCTCGGATAAAAATCTTGTGTCCCTCGGTGTTCTTGTGTGGTTTGATTCTTCGAGATCAACTTGGATTTCTATTGGATCATCTCTTCGATTTCATTGTATTGACAATACGGTGATTGGTCATCACCCCAAGGCATGGTTTGCACTTCTCGGTTCTCTTCTTTGCGATTACCTTTTGTGCACTAGTGTAGCTTGTAGCATATTAGGTTGCTTGTGTGTGCTCTAGTGTATTAGGACTGCTAGAATTGGATAGATTGGCTTGCAACCCTCACTAGGCTAGCGCAACACTTGCTTCGCCATTTAGTATACTAACCGGTTTGTTTAGTACTTTATGAGGAATTTTATAGGCTATTCACCCCCCTCTAGCCATTTAGGACCTTTCAAATGGGAAAGACATGGGCTATCTTTATTTCTATTTTAATTATTTAATCAGGGGAGGCGGGCATCTAAGTACCCGTTGTTTTAATTGCTTGGACACTTGTCCTTTTCTTTTACTCCCTCTCTCTTTCCTTTTTTAATACTTTTGCATAGCCACATGCATCTTTTGAATACAATAAATGACTGAGAGATAACAGTTAGAACTTAGAGCATTTATAACAGGGGGTTATCCTATGGGGTATATTTTTGGTGTTTTACTCCCTTGTGTAGGAGAAAATATTTCTATGATAAATATGGATGAAAAATATGTGAATGATTGCGATTACTTCTAGGGTAGGAGTAATGCATATGTAGATTGAAGTGTGCAAGTGATCTTGGTTTTAAAAGCATGACAAGACTCGATAAGGCATACAACAAAGATTGACTGAACTCAATACAAAGCAAGTAGCATAAATGTGAAAAGGTTTCCTATCTCTAATAATATCATCTCTGGCTTTGGTAGGAATTCATATTTTGTCATACAAGAGCTCATCATGTAGATTTTAAATTTTCAAAATAAACCTTCAGAACTTAGTAATGCTAGGAATAAGATAAATAGTAGCTCAGCCTTTTATGAATCATATCAATCAATTACCTAGACTTAGCACAAGAATATGCCTCCACAAGTTGTAGGTTCAGAGTAAATTATCAGATTAAAATAGCAATATTTAGGTACTTGACAAGAATGACAACAGAGCAACTATTTATTATCTCCAAGGTAAAATTTTAATGTTCATCAAGTTTTTAATTAGCTATAGCCTGACTGTCTTAAATATACTCTAATACGTAATCAATATTTATTTGGTTTTTAGATAATTATACATCTTCTTTTTATTTTTATTTAATGGACTAACAAAGGACTCTATGGCTTATGGACCTTCATGTATCTATATATTTTTGGTATTTTATGACTGTATAAAACAGACTAATAATCACCTTGGTATAGTTATTCGATAAATAGGGGATACTCCTCCCCCAAGCTAGATGTTTGTAATACTTGATGTTGATGTCCTTCAGAGTGAGCTAACCAAAGAAGCAGGCCGGTAGTTGCCACCGATAGACTCTCTTCTTGTCATACCGTTGTTCCCCGTATAATTACACTCCACGTAAAAAGAAAACCAAAACTCGAGGCTCGAATTTAATAATGGGTTAGCGATCGGCCAAAGAGTAATTGATTATCTTTATAAGCAAATTTTCACGTTGATGAATTTTAGCAGATTCCATGTCTCTTTTGAATTTTCTATTTTTATAATGCAGAAAATAAATATGAATGCTATATATATTATTATTTCTTTTTATTTATTATTATTTTTTTTATGTCACCACAAAGAAATATTCCTATGGAGTTACCATAAGGTTATTTACATGGAGCTTCAGATTTGTGGTGCAATAAATAAAGCAAGAAATAGTTTTGTTGTTTTTATATTTAATATGCAAACATAAATGTGCTAAAAAAGTACTAATAGATACTAACTTAATTAGATAACTACCATTCTAACCTGATGGCTAGGGTTCGAATTTAAAGTCTACCGACAGACTTAAATCAAGGAGTATACTTAGTAGGTTCATTGTCGAGGTTACCTCACCAATTCCCCATCTCATCTGGGTTTAATAGGTGTTTCCTTTTTTTCTCCTCGATCTCATTTCGTCTCTCTGCTTCTCTCTTTTCTTGCTCCAGCTCTTTAGTTTTATTTTCCTTCTCCCACTTTTCTAGTTGTGCTAGGATCTCCTTTTTTCTCGCCTTGATGATCTAGTCCATCCTTTCAGCTTCCGCTTCCTACTCACTCCAAATAAGTGGTGCTTGTATGTTCTCTTCTTGCTCTTTGTAGCAGTCTTTTATACTTCACAATCTTGCTAGGGAATTCTTCCCATCCACAATGATGCTTGGACAGCCTGACGGCGATCTTGGTGTCTTCTCCTCAAGGCGTTGCTTCCTTCTGATCCGCTCATGGTTTGTAACAGAACCATCCAAATTATAAGAGCGCAAGTACAAAAACAATCACCGAAGTGACTAAAATTTTCACACTTGAGCCCATATAATCCTGGTAGTTCACCAAAATCACGAAGGACATCAAACCAACCAACATATAAACCAAGATCGAATGATTCAACAAAACAAGTCATTTACCTCCTTTTCAAATGTAGTTCAATATAGATCGAGTTTAATATAATTATTACAATATAAGTTCAAAAAGCAAATAAAGCAAAGTAATTTGAAATTAACATCAAAATACATACCAAGTACCAAAGTCAATTCCAACAAAAACATTAGAGACAAGAGAGATAAGAAGGGTCATGCCCATGATCAAACTCCTCCGCTAAGGTAGGAGCCATCCAATTCTTGCAAAAGAATCATGATACATCATAACCCGTAACAAGTGGGGAATAAACCCCGAGTACGAGAATATACTCACTAGACTTACCCGTCATAAGCCGAAATAAAGTGACACCAAGGAGTATGCAAGGTTTTATATAGGTGGGGCTAGCTTGACAATATTTTGCATAAAAGCATTGGTATGAGAATATCATTTTATTATTCTAGCAGTAGATTATTCATCATTAACCTTTCATCTAGATTAGTACCTGTACTAAGCAACCACTTGATTATATACAAGCATTAATAACCATATCGGGTTTATTTTAGCTATCAATATTATCATCATCAGCATCATTTGAACCATCAAGTTTATTTAGTGTGATCTACGATTGCCACAAAAGGGTCAAGTACTCACTATCCGAGAGAGACGGCGATTCGAATCCATTCCAACCGAGCTCAAGGGGTATTCCCAACACACACCCAAGCAAGGCATCGGATCGTAGTCGCCTTTAGATTACCCTTTTTTGGTACAACTTAGGTGCGGGCCGGTTTATACGTCGGCAAGATCGAAAAAGTCGATAGCCGGGATGTCCAAGTCATGTTAACCCAAGGACGCCGCCGGATCGCTTATACATGCTTGCCCTTGGTCTAGTATGCCACCACTTCCCCGCGAATTGCCCAACCGCCCCACATTCCCGGCTTGAGTTGAGCTACTCGGCTTCCGGGTCGATGCTCCGATCCGGCTAACTATGTGTTGGGTCATGCTCAATATGACTAAGAACGAACAACGCTTCCGCCTTTTAAGCGACTAGACAGGGTCCACTTGTCCCCGCCTTCGGTCTTCTTTTATTTTAACACATGGTTCTTTTCCACGATAGCACATATAGCCAACCGTGACCAGAGAAGTAACAACCTATATCTCGTGGATGACAGAAAATCACCCGACTTCTACCGGTCTAAGCATGACTCAGAATGTAACCGACCAAATTATAAGAGCACAAGTATAAAACATTCACCTAAGTGACTAATTTCACACTTGAGCCCATATAACCCCGTAGTCCGAAATCTCGAAGGATTTCAAACCAACAACATACAAACCAAGATCGATCGCAACTTAACATAATTCACCATTCGTTACATCGAGAGTTCACAAAAGTTCGCAAGTGACATCCCAAGGAAGTACTTAATTATTGCAATACCAGTTTGCAGGTGAGTGAAAGCAACATAGTTTTGAAACCATTCAAATACACCACACTTAGTTCGGATACATGCCGATTCATAGTCATCCCAAGCAAAAGCATATGATAAGATACGTGAATGATCTTTGCCCAAGACCTAGTCCTCATCCCCCGTGCGGGTGAAGACATACCTTGCGTGGCCTGTATAAAAGAATATCATCTGCAACAAGGGGGAATAAACCCCCGAGTACGAGAATGTACTCGGCTAGACTTACCCGTCATAAAACAGAAATAAGATGACACCAAGGAATATGCAAGGCCGAAAATATAAGTGGAGCTAGCTTGACATCAATTTGCATAAAAGCGTAAGTGATATTTAACTAAACAAGTTAAACAGACTAGCAGCAACTTAATTTATATTTACCTTTCATCTAAGTGTGCCCTGTGACTAAACAAACACTTATTTATAACAAGCATTAATAACCATATCCATTTTAGTACAGCTTTCCAATATCAACATCAACTTGAACCATAATTATTTTAATGAGATCTACGCTGCCAAAGGTCAAGTTCTCACTATCCGGGAGAGACGGCGATTTGAATCGATTTCAACCGAGCTCGGGGTATTCCCAAACACACCCGAGGCGGACCGGATCGAGTCGCCTTTAGGTTACCCTCATACAACTCATGCTCGGGCCCGGTTATCACGTCGGCAAGACCGGAAAGTCGGATAGCCAGATGTTCAAGCCATGCTAACCCAAGGACGACGCTTAGGACAGTTACATGCTTGCCCTTGGTCTAGTATGCCGCTTCCCGCGAATTGCCCAACCGCCCGCCTGCGTTCCGCCTTGAGTTGAACTAACGAAGCCACGCGGCCACTTGGCACACGCGGGCCGGGCCAACTATGTGTTAGGCTGCGTTCAACATGACCAAGAGTGAAACAACGACTCGGGTCCTTAATCGACTTCGGACAGGTCCACCGCCCCGCCCGATCTTCTTTTAATTTAACACATGGTTCGCTTCCATGATAACACATAAAGCCATGAGTGACTAAAGAGTAACCACCTATAACTCGCGGATGACGTAAAAATCACCCGACTTCTACCGGTCTAAGCGAGGGGCTAAGCATTTGCATCGCCCTAACCTAAAACATAGGATTCAGAATGTAATATGTGTATTGGACAAGGATAGGATAAATGCAACAACATCTTCAATCAACTCCTAAACTTAATGCAATAAACAACATAAAGTACTCAAGTATATTTTATAAACAATGGGAGGCTTAATATGCTCCGGGGCTTGCCTTTCACAAACGTAGTCGGCTCGTGACTAGGGCACCTTCGCTTAGCTCTTCTTCTTCGACGGAGTTGCTTTTACCCGGCTGGTCCTCCTTGCTCCTCCTCCCGGTGCTCCCCCTTTGCGGGTCCCCGAACTCCAAGAGCGTCACCCCTTCGGCGAACCTATTGAATGCAATGCATAATGAGCATAATGATGCAAAGGATGACCAAGTAGAGAGTAAATAACAGGAACAACACTAAACCCTCTAGCTGAGGTGATGACTCTATTCAAATCACTTTTAAGTTATAGAGTAGGTGCATATCTCCTCTCTAAACAAGATTGAACACTCACCAAGCAAGTCAAGGTATAACTTTTCATCATCAGTTAAGGACATACAACCTGCACCTAATCACATGTATAAATTAGCAAAGCATCTACAAGATATAAGTCACACACACGCAAGGGCAAGTATTCAAAGCAAACACATTTCAGGGTTTCTGTCCTACACAGAGTAGCTGAAACAAACAACCGTAACTGGAGTTCTATAAATCCAATTTACATGTATGAGGACATTCTGGAAAGCTTATGAAATTTTCTACAACTCTTATTTAGACATCATAGACAGATTCATAAATCAAAAAAGGTCAAACAAACAGATTTCCCAGATCTGTCCAGAAATTCCAGAGAATGACCCTTTTCTGGAACCTCACAAGATAACACCATAACTCCTAAAATACTCCATCAAATGCTCTCAAATTTTAACAGCAACTAGATAATGAAATTATCTACCACTTTACTATTGACCACAAAGCCAGAAAACACCATCTTAGATATGCAAAAGTAAAAGTACCACCAGCTGTCCAGAAAAAGCATATAGAAGAGTTAATTCATTACTCATGTTTAAACTTGCAATTCAAGCTCACCCAACCAGACCAAAAGTTAAAAACATGACTAAATATTAATGAAAAACCCAACAAGCCATTCTAAAACAATAATTAAAACACCCTTTTCATTTAATCTAACTAATTAAAGGCACAAATGAGCATATAGTAAAACTACCCAGAAAAAATCCATAAAAATTACAGTGGGCTACACATATCTCACATAGACCACAGATCAAATTTCACATTAAAATACTAAGTACAACTTCCTGTAGCAAAAGAACAAGGCACAAAGCTTAAAGATGGATATTCACAATTCCATTTGAAAAGTATCAAACAACAGATTTACCAATTTTCTTAGCATCCTCATAGCACCAACATACAGTGTTCCAAATTTCACCCCATAATCATGTATATAGAAAACATGATAATTGTATTACCAACAAGGCATCAAAATCAACTTATTTAGCAAATTACCATGTAAAACAGGGGTACATGCCAACCAATATTTTTCCCGTATAGTGTAGGCCAAAACAAAGCTAATCCCACTGGTTTCACATTTTTAACATCATCCAATAATTAGTTATGCATTTAACCACTTTCCAAGGCATAGAACAAGATAAATACATCAAATAAAAATCTACTGCAGAACATGGCCTATTTCAAACTTTTTTATTAAAAACTAGACATATAGAGGAGTCCAACAAAATTGAACCACCTCATTTGGACTTTCCTAGCTCCAGTTATGAATTAAACAAAACCAAAGATCAAATCTGAAAAAGAAATAAAATAAAAAAACGAAAATGGAAAACCCTAAGGGGCTCTCGTGCACCGGGTCCATGCACCAAGAGGCGCCCGACCAACGGGCCCCGCCACTGGGCCCCCCACCTGGCGACCGAGACGACGGTGGCCAGCCAAGTCGGCTTCGCCGGAAAGCTTCGCTGCCGGGCGATGCTACCATCGGCGAGTGTAGCACCATGCAGGACTTCTCTTCACAAGCACCCAACGAGGTAGGTGGAGGTAGGGGTCTCGGCCTCCCTGACAAGGCAATGGCGGCGGAAATGGCGGCTCGGCGCAGCCTCGGCCGCGAGAAGACCGGCAAGGCCGCAGCACGAAACAAGCCCCCCGCATTTTCCTAAGGCTCTAGGCG